>JAECUM010000765.1:0-44955 GCA_016617855.1 Megalonaias nervosa
TGCCACATACAGTGTGACCCCACTAAAACACGGTAGTTTGGAGCCATAGAAACCAACTGTGTTATAGACCGAACCGTGTTATAAGCAACCAGGTCAGTTAGCTGAAGAAATTGATGCATGTACTCCAAAAAATTGGGGAGGGGGTAATAAATGCGGTGCAAAAATACGCGCTTCATTGGCACAGTTACCATCTTAAATCGATGCATACTAAATGAGAAATACACCTGTAGTGAAAACAGAGAAGGCATATATAATATTTTACTTTATTCAGAGACCCACGCATTAGTACATGTACGTGTATACTGTTTATATGTACATGTCTACTGTATGAATAGAGTATCAACACCGTGTATTCACCCGCGAATCTTATCACATACACTGAATCTACAAGTAATTCCATCGAAAATATACACACACAGAGATTTAAAATATGCAATAATTTTGTCACAGGTCATATAGGTCTGAATTCAGTGGAAAAAAATAGCATAATCACGTAATGAATGATGAAGCCCATTTACTTTTCAGTACGTTCCAAACTGGTAAAAGTTAGTTTGCGTTTTGAGCCGCTGTTGGTAGCGTTCGTAAGCATAAACATTTTCCTGCAAAAAGGAAACATTCACAGCACAGTATACATGTTCCAGTCACACTGGAAAATGAAACAATCCATCAGATTCCACTGCTTTTATATAAGTTTGGTACTGACTTCCTTTGAAGAAAGGTTCTTTGTTTTTATTGAAGATTGTAGTCTGCTTTCTTTGATGAAGGGTGCATGCGTTATTGAAGTCACCACTAAAGGACAGCTTTGGAGAACCAAACAAATGCCCGTTTCTTATTGTGGCAGCAACATCAAATAACTGTATTGCATGATTGAGACTGATTTTTTTTTCCATTTGCTTAGTACATTTTCATAACAATCGGTGCTTCAAAGGTAATCTGTTTTCTTTGAAATTTCAGCAAACTATTTTACCTGGGTACATTTTTTAGAAAAGGAATTGGCCATTGTTTGGTTGCTTGTAGTTACTGTTCCTCCCTGCCTACTGAATAGACCAACAAGATCTTTGTTTTCGGGGGGGATTTTTGTTACATTTGTGGTAACAGAGTGATGCTGCCTTCCACGCATGCGTCAGAAATTTAAAAAAGGTTCAACAGTCAATAGATACACAGGTGTTCTGGTCTGATGACTGGTATTACTACAGAAAATGTGAATGTTCTGAAAGATTTAATTCTGAGTGAATATCAGTCTATGTAAATATATTAATTACTAGTGAGCGGCCGAAAATCCGACAAAAGATAGATTATGAGATAATGCTTCATCCGGTTGATCTCCGCTACCAGAAATGTCACCCAAAAAAGTGGATATCTCAACACACAGTACTCATGCTAGATGTCAACATAAGCAGATTATGATATAACAATGTACTGTTCAGATGGTTTGTCAATATGGACAAAGAATTTGTTTATGTAACAATAGATAAATTTCAGTGCATTTTATATCAAGTTTGCAGCTTCCATTCATGGGGCCTCTTAATTTCTCCACTCCAAACCAATAGTTGTATATACAAGTTTAAATGGCCAACAATGTCACCAGTAAAAAAAAATACCACCAGATGGTATATTTTGCAGCCAGTAAGGAAAATAAAACGCAATTTATGACATTGGCAAAGCCCTGTGCAATCAAATTTTTTGTGCTTTTAAGAAGAAATAATTCTTTTTTCATGTACGAGAAAAATACATACAAAATTTCAAGAGCCATGCCACGATTGTTTTGTATTATTCATATGCGATCTTCTTCCCCAAAATGATAATAAACTTTTTACATGTTTTTTGTTTTACTTTTAAGAAAGATTTTTTTCATGTACGAAAAAAATATATGTATATGAAATTTCGGAAGCCACACCACAACCATGTTATATCAAAATTCATGTTATAATGGAGCATGCTATAGCAGGGTCACACTGTACAACTATGCATTCTTGACACCACAATAAATGATAAGGGAAATATATGCAGATAAATTACGGATATTTCTCAATCAACCATTTACCGCATAGCCATTAATATGAAAGTGTTGAGGGCTAACTAATGTTATGTCTGTTCTTGTCATCCACATCACTAAATCTCAAGGCAGTTTTTCATGCAATTATCTGACCTAGGAGAAGCATGAAATAGCAATGGCTTCTGCACGAAACAAATAACCTGCGTAATTCAGGATGAAAAGTCTGCTCTAATATATCTTTCTGTTCCTGCTTGAGAGGTAAAAGTTAGTCTGATCTCCGTCAATGCAACAGCTCTGTCATTTTAAGACACCACTTCAAGACACGTACCAGATCTTGTAGATGGTCTTGAACTGAAATGCCCAGAGTAGACAGTGATTTCATTACAAAAATCTGGTTACCCATAGATGGGAGCTTGTTCTCAGCAATGAAAGAGGGTACTGTCATGAGTGAAACTAATCCATCTTGTAGGAACTGAACCTAATACTGGTCCAATGATAATGCATATATTCACTGATTCTGCCTGTCATAGCTAAAGCAAAAGAGGAAGCAGGTCTTGTAAGAAAGGCGAGTCAACGATGCCCTTGCAAGTGGGGGGATTCATGAGTGATATTGATCCATCATGTTGAAACTGTAAGTAGATGAGCCCACCAAGGAAAGTATTGCTAAACAGCTAAATAATCAGTTCTAGCCACAATAAGACAGGAATGTGAATTTGGCTGTTTGTATGGTAGAATCACAGAAGCGTCTCATAGTATTTACAAGTACGAACAGGAATACAAAATTTCAATTCTAGTTACAGCTTTCCCATAGGAAGGCCAATAGATTGCCGATATAGATAAACATCACTCAAGCATTGCCTATAGTAACATGCATGTGCAGGATGCAAATGAGTAAACCATGCATAGAAAGCTTACCTATACTTGCCCGACCAAAACGTAAGCAATACAGTAATGTGCACAAGTTTCTACAGTACACACAAAAACATGCACATAAAAAGGAAATGAAACACCGTTATTAGATACTTACAAATTTGATATGACAATATCCATTATGAGATCATTTTACCTTTAGGAAAAGCCCATAGAGATGGAGTATACTTTCCTTACAAGTTAAAAACTCCTTCAACTTGTAATGGTATATCTTCCAAGTAGATTATGGCTTTTGCAAGGTCTCTCATGATGAAAGTGTGCTTCTTTCATGAGTGGAAGTAGTAACTGAGACAGTCTTGGGATTTGGAACCAATCCCTATACCATGGGGAGATCACTCTCCCCAACAGCCACTCAGGTGGGCAGGTAACTTTTAGCTGAAAGTTTGTAACCTGGAAGGGTTGGATTTGTGAGGTAGTAGTTCTCCTCAGGTATTATGATTGGTTAATGTATTTAAAGAAGAAATGTTCTCCCACATGATAAAATCAAGTACCCATCATTACTGTCTTGAGACTTCACGTATTTCTATATAAATGTGGGGAAAAAATTATGTTTTATGTAGTCTGAGATTGCAGAAATTCTTGCTGCCAAGTTGTTTCCTTCAGTATTTCCCTTTCACCCACTAACATCACAGGCTCCTGCCTGATCACTAACATCACAGGTTCCTGCCTGATCACTAATATCATACGTCCCTGCCTAATCACTAACATCACAGGTCCCTGCTTATTTACTAACATCACAGGTCCCTGCCTATGCACTAGCATCACAGGTCCCTGTCTATTCATAAACAACACAGATCCCTGCCTATTCATCTACAGAACAGCAAGTAATCAAACTGCTCTTCAAATACATACCTATAACAATGCCACCAATAGCTCCAGCCTTTTGCAGGTGTCGTGCCTAAAAAAGAGAAAAGATATATATTGATTCATTGTAAGTATTGACTAGTTGGACAAATTTGACATGATGATCTGAATGTGAAAAATCGGAAAGAATATTGTTTTCAGAATATTGTTTTCAGACTCCTTTAGACAAACATAAATTTGGGAGAGAAAGACATGTACACATATTTCACAATTTTGTTCAATAGTGCACACAAAACAATAATAATAATAATAATAATAATAATAGTTGGTGCATGTTAATTTTTTTCAAAAACCAATTCAAAAAGGTGAAATTGTGTACAGAGGTCACCTGTGCACAAAGGTCAGTTTAGCTTTTCTCATGGATGGCTGCTTCTGACAGGTTTGACTGTATACAATGAAGAACAGTGTGTTTATGAAGAGAATTTGAGTTGTTTCAAAGTAAATGGATACTAGGTGTTGTAAGTCCAACCCAGTCCAGATGGCATCTTAAAGAACAGCACCGGAATTATAAACCATTTGTAGAAACGGTGACTTCCATGGCACAAAATATTAAACATTTTACGGTGATCCCCCTCATGAACGGCCCCTATGACCAGCAGCCACCCACTCTTTTTATGGCCAGAATCCCTTGGCACCGATGAGTTTGTGTTCAAAAGTACCCCTCAAGAAAGGCCACCCCTCTAATGTGACCAGCGGCCAACATATTAGTGCACAAATGTAAAATTTACCCCTCACAAGCGGCCACATTTTATAATTAATATGTGTCCAGAACCAATATTTAAATACAGTAAGGTAAGTAATCCAATTATCTTTCCCAATGTCTGTTTCTGGATGTCAGGTTTTCATTACTGAAAGAAGTGTTGGCTAAAGTACATGTACTACTAAGGTTATTATATCAGTAATGCCGACATTTGCAGGAAATGGGGTCAGCAATGTTTTGATAGAGCTTTGGCCTTCACACAGCAGGTCTTTTTAATATATATTTTTTTTAATTGCCGGTTATGACTGGACGTAATTGTCAAGATCATAACATGGTCAGATAGAAAGATAGAAATAGGGTCAGCAATGTTTTGATAGAGCTTTGGCCTTCACAGTGTTTTTTTTTTTTTAAATTGACGATTACGACCAGACGTAATTGTCAAGATCATAACATGGTCAGATAGAAAGATAGAAATAGGGTCAGCAATGTTTTGATAGAGCTTTGGCCTTCACAGTGTTTTTTTTTTTTTAAATTGACGATTACGACCAGACGTAATTGTCAAGATCATAACATGGTCAGATAGAAATGGGGTCAGCACTGTTTTGATAGAGTTTTGGGCTTCACACAGCTTATTTGTTTTTTTTAATAAAAAATTGACAATTATGACCAACATAATTGTCAAGATAATAACATGGTCAGATAGGTTGAAAATAGATTTTGTGAATTAACACACACACACACACACACACACAATTAACCTTGAACAAAACAGGGTACCAGACAAAAACCAAAAAATCATGTGACAGTACATGTATCACTTCCTTTATAACAAAGTGTTTCATTTACGAAAGTTTCATCTGCAAAATTAAACTGCAGTACTGTACAATTAGCAACATAGGAATAAATCATTACAAAACTTTAACATGTTATCAGGTAAATGAAGAAATAATACTTTATAAGGAAAAGTAAAAGTTATTCGACTTGACAACAATGGGGAGAGTTCACTTGCTGAAAGATTTTATGTTGGCAAGATTCAAATGAACAAGATCGTAAAAGATAAGAATATTCTGTAGCAGCGGGAAAAAGGAGTAAATGGAAAGAGAATTAATTTAAATACAAAACAATGTATGTACCAAGAGTTAAATAACGTTTTGGAATGTTTTGTTATGTGCACACCTACAATATTCAACTCACATTCCACGCCTAAGAAAAAGAACTATTAATTTATGTTAACTTGAAATAATTCTGTTTTTAAGACAAGAAGAACATTTTAATAAGTAATGCTATCTTTAAATGAAGATATTAACAGCTTCAAGTTATATGTGGCTTTCCTACTATATACACATATACATACACATCTCACAAATATAGTCCCCTCTGGAAAGACCACCCGTTTTATAAGGCCACTTTCCCAGTGCAGAAGGGGTGGCCATATAAGAGGGGGACCACTGTATCTTTGAATTTTACCTTATCAACAAACATACAGTCTCCTCTCTCCAAAATGGCTATTCGACCACTGATGTCCTCTGGGTTAAGAACAGGTGAACAAACTTTGTAAGGAACCGCAAATGCCAAGCGTCCAATGACCTACAATAAACAACATGTAATTCTGGTTGGTCCACCATAAAGTAATGTGATACACAATAAACAACATGTAATTCTGGTTGGTCCAACGTAAAGGACTGTGATACACAATAAACAACATTAATTCAGGTTGGTCCAATGTAAAGGACTGTAATAAACAACATGTAATTCTGGTTGGTCCAATGTAAAGGAATGTGATTATTTTTTTCCAGAAAAGAAAACAATGGCAAAGACTCCATTCACCATGGCAAAAATTAAGCATACAAATTTAAAGTAAAGAGTTATTTCTCAGTAGTCACAAAGACTGATTTATATTTATAGAAATCATTAGTTTTATTCTGTTGGAAAAAAACAGACGATAATAAATTCTTAGTAGTTTGCAACAGTCTAGTTTTCACAAGAATATAATCCAGGAACACTAATTACTATTAGTACTCTTAGTTCGAATTGAAAAAGGAATCATTGCTCTTGTTAAATACTGGTGGAAAATGTTGGAAAATACCTTGATCTTGACTCTGCTGATATTAAACTGGACACTATTTGATCTAAATACATTTTATTCATCTCAAGTTAAAAAGCAGCAACAAAAGTTGACAGGAGGCAATAATTCTGTCAAATACTGCAAGGAAAAAGTTTAAAGAATTCTGCAGAATACACTGCTTTGTAATAACTGAAAAACCTTGAAAAGTTATTATAGTGTGATAGGTAGATCACTGTGACCTATTTTTGCCTGTTGGGAGTAGTACCATCCAAGATGAATACACCCATCAAAATATATGACTATACATACAACACTGTCAGAAAATCAGAGCTAAATATAAAAATTTTAAATACTTATTGGTGTGTGAAATGAAAGTAACAGTGACTTATTTTGGCCTGTGGTGGTATGTATTCAATGGTAAGTCAAACACTCCTTTTTATGGCCAGAAAAATCTAATATCTCTGTGACCCTCCTATACGTAAATGTGTGTTTTGCAAATCAGATCTGTCTACAAGGGTGACATATTGTCAGTTAGCTGGAGCTGCACTTCAGAAAAGTAACAATCTAAACTTGATAGACAAACGGATGGATGGATGGATAGATAGACAGATAGATAAAGACAAAACCAATGTAGAATAAATATAACTGTATTACTTAATTGAAAATGTACAAATAAATTAACAACATACATTTTTTCCACTGTTCATGAAATGAAATCCATGGATTATAGGTCATATACGGGTATAAAAAAGGTGCAATGATGCAATTCAAACTATCTTCTAATATATTAACATTATCTGACTGATTCCTCATCTGATTCATTGTCCAACAATTATTCTTTGTCTTTACCATCATCAACAGGTGCTTTGGTGTGATTGAAATCAGTGAAGAGTTCATCATCGTCTGTCCCATCCATTACGTTGGAAATACCACATTTCTTAAATAATTTGACCACCATCTTGTTTGGAATTTCCTCTCAAGCATTACACATCCACTGAGATACTAGCTCAACCCTGGACATTTCAGACTTCCTGCCATTGTCAATTCTCTGGGTTCTTCTACAATCCATTGTTTATGTATATTTGCCTTAAATGGCTTGTTTAGGCAAACATCTAATGGTTGCAGTACAAAAGTGGTGCCACCAGGGATCACAGTTTGGTATGTTCAATGTTGCTGCAACTTGTGTTTCATAGACTGCATCAAATGTGTCCCACACAAGCAGTGCCTTTGGTTTCAACAATGCACCTGGTCTAGTGTTCCATACTTTTTCAATCCTGACCAAACAAATTGCCTCATCTACCCATCCCATAAGGTTAATGGACACAAAACACATCACTTAGCATCTTTTCTTTTGGCATAGTCTTGCATATAAACACAAGAAGCAGTTTCAGTTTCATACAATTTGCTGTTTCAGTTTGCTAAACAAGTTAATACTACTATGAAACGTTGTCCCAAAGTTCATATATTCACCATTTTGTCTCCAAGTGAGTGCATAGTTGAATTTCCCAGCGTATCAGAAAATGTGAGCTTCATCCATACTTCCTATGCGTCCCAGATCAAAATCATTCTGTTACCTCTTGCTGATAACAAATTATAAAAAACCACCCAATTTCTGCTCCACATCTACTGGCAATTTCTGGGCTATGGGAGTGCACTGTCTAAGTTCAAGTCTGTGACACTGCCTAAATCGTATGACCCATCCAGTTAAAAGTTATAAAACATTCACTCAACACCATCAGCCTTGGCAGCAGAAAGGGCCTTCTATCTAATGATATTTCTTGTGACTGCATGCTGCTCCATAACCCACTCAATGAAACAAAAATCCCAGGTTGTGTTAACAGCTTTCCATTACTAAAGTTTCTTCAGATGCCTATCACCTGTAAGACTGACTTTTTCTACCACCAATTATGCACCTGTTTCTCAGACATACCAGATTCATATCATGCAGTGCAAATGTTATTTTTCTCTGCAAAGTCTACAACTTTTTACTTAAATGTTCCATCATACACATTATGTTGTCTTTCCCATATTGGTGAAAGATAAGCAGTTCACAATGTATGATATAACTGACAAAGTACACAGTAACTGACAGAATGATGACAATTCATAAACTTGAACCATTATTTATTTAGAGACTGAGCTTGGGCTCTGTAAAAGACACTTTAATCATGCAGTCTTTGAAATTTCATTAAAGGATCACCGGGTCACTAGTTATCAATTGTGCAATATGATCAGAGGGGTTCAACATGGCACTGAACAAGTATCAAATTCATGGCACAATCAAAGGATTGTCCACTGGGGAAAAAACAGCAGTGCTACTTTTACAAGCTATGGGTTTGAGTTCAGACTGTCAAATTAACAGCTTGATCAGAAGATTGTGAACTGGGAAAACAAAGTATGTTCACTTTTACAAGCTAAAGGAGCAAGGGTCAGTGTGTGTGTGTGTGTGTGTGTGTGTGTGTGTGTGTGTGTGTGTGTGTGTGTGTGTGTGTGTGTGTGTGTGTGTGTGTGTGTGTGTGTGTGTGTGTGTTGATTTTTAACATAGCTTGAACAATTTTTCAGTCATATCGCTACGATATCTGCAGTGTGGCAGTTTATAGTGATGTCTAGCACTGGGGCATAATACCGCAGACATGTAGCATCATGTCCCACCCAGTCATATTATCCTGACACCAGGCCAACCAGTCCTAGCACTAACCTCTTAATGCTGAGCATCTAGCGAGGCAGCTGTTAGTACCATTTTTATAAGCCTCTGGTATGACTCAGCCGGGTTTCGAACCCACAACCTCTCACATCCGAGGTGGATGCTCTAACCACTAAGCCACCCGAGTAATGGTCAAGGTTTAAAAATTCTTGTTATGTTGTGCTTAGAAGACAACCCTTACTCTATATTAATAAAATTTGTAGTAAAACTCAACTTACATGCGAGTCTATATGGTACCTTCCAGGATGAGTACACCCATTAAGTTTCATAATTATAAATAAATAAGTTTCTGAAATTAATCTGGAGGTCATTGTAGTTTAAGTGTACTTCACAAACGATTTAGCTGAACATAATGTTGCTTTCACTGCATCATATTACACCTCTGAAATTCAAATGAATGTTTACCAAGTCAATAATAACAGTAGATGATATCTCATTACACCTTAGGGCTGTTCCAGTAAAACATATATCCCCCCCCAGGGACGGCACTTCAAAAAAACTTCTGTAGAAGGTTGTGTTTCAAAGTATTTTCATGCAGGTATACCTCGATGAAAGGTCGTTAAAGTTTGCTAGACCGGCTAGTAAGCGGTTACCCTATGCCGACACCAAATAGTGTCGGCAAATTCCAACTTTTCGATAGGGAATGGATTCTGACCCTACACTCCAACAAAATGTCCAAATATCAAAAATGGGGTGGCCAGGATCACAGGAAACTTGGACTAGGCTGGTGATAGGTATAATGACAATGAATTTCATGTATATCAGTCTGTTGGACATTGGGAAATTGTCAATGGAAATACCAGTGTGTGATTCTGAGCCCAAAATTAATGTTGAGTGCGAGTCCGATGTATGTGTTGGATGGACTGGATGCCGGTTATATTTATTCAAGAGACCCATGTCTGAACAAGCAGACTCTGGGAATGTTGGACTTAAAACCCTAATATAGCATTATGGAAGAGAAAAAATCTGGCATAAGAGGCAGCAAAGCACTGATTCAAGAAAGTGAATCTTTGGCAGAGTTCATGTTAGTGAAAACTTTTCTTTTTGGAACAGAGATATCCAAGAGAGAATACCCATGGGGCCATACTTGTGAGATGTTGAAAATTGCACAACCATAAAGAACAGTAACTTGTTCAAGCTATTTATGCATAAGCATTTCAGACAACAGGCAATGAAAGGGAGTTCTCAGCACAGAATAATATTTGTACATAGAGGAGGAGGATCATACTAAATTCAGAAACAATCAACAGATTAATGCTCAAAGGGAACATCAGAGAATCCCCATACAACATAATTAAGTGTGTGTAGATATCTTGTTGGCAGAACCACTATGGCAACAAAAGAACAACGAGACTAACTTTCATATCATGTAGATGTATTACCAAATGAAGTACATGCTCTCTATGTGCAAAAATTGAATGACATTAAACATAAGAAACTGACTGAATGTGTAAACTCAAAGCAAGATGGATAAAATTTGTCCTGTTTGTGTTTGGTTATTCCTATGTATATTTTGAGGATGTTGATATTTTCTGCAGACCTTTAGGCACTTAGTTCCAAGCCATCATTTGGTTATTTGTATTACAAATTGGATTACTATTATCTAGTACACAACATTTGAAGCAGTGTCATTAACTAATGGTGAAATTGATGAAAAAATACTTGATGTCATTCTGATATATGGATTCTTTACTACACTATTAATATGTTCATCCTGATTCTTTTTTACCGTCTCCTTTAGTTTTACTAGTATCAATACTTTTAATAAAACTGTAACTTCTATTTTCTTACAATCTAAATATTTGTGATCATGTATTATTGTCAAAAGGTAAATGTGCTTAGTTTTGTTGTAAAATCTAACACTATTATTTAGCAAGGGACTAAAGTAAAAAGTGTGTCAACTTCATGTGTGCAAAAAGTATTTCCATATTACAGAGTGTTGTTAGAAACAACAGAATAGTTGTACGAGATGTATTTTGCAAAGTTGTACAACCAACACTCGTATTGTAACCACATATTCCAATTAAATAATACTATCATTATTTCTGCATATTCCTGTCAGTATTTCCCAAGTGGTATTAATTTCCTGATCTGATGTTGTTCATTTCTTGTGCAATTTTTTCACATCAAGAATTCTCAGTATCATAAAAAAACAGTGTAATCTGCACCAAATTGAGTTGTTTGAGAACAAATTCATTTTTTAACCCAAAAATCACTGAAGCTATGAGTTCTGGCATTAAAGTCTCTCAGGTTAAATAACATTTAAAGTAGCCATGATAGTAATTTAGGATGCAGCTGTTCTAATTTCACCTTTGGTATATTCAAATCTTGAATGTGATGGAGGAACATGGCTCCAAAATAAATACATCAATTTAAGAACCTGTTCATTGACTATGAATCAAGTATATAATCTGAGTCCAACTGAATTGTTAGAAAAATTTTAATTCTTTTGACAACATCGTAATTAGCTGTCAAATATGGAGTAAGCCTATGGTCTTTCTGCCATCCCAACCATGACTCCACCACAGCCAAGTGACCATGTCCAATGACATCACAGTAATGATCGCTATACAACTAGAGATGACACCTCTTTCAGTATTTTGATTTCAGTAGAGCCTTAACCGAGTGGAACAGTAAGAGTGACAGATATTTAAGTATTAGGGAGATATTTAACAATGGCTATTCCTCCTGCCACCACTTCCTCATTGGAGATCACAAACACACACAAAACTTAGATTAAATCCTGAAATCCTGGCAGCATCCCTGCTGGGGAGATAACTTGACCATTTTATTTGATTTTATTGGTCTCTGGTTATCCCATGGTATTTGTTACTTGAACATTATCTTACAGTGTCCAGTCAGCATGGTCGAAAGAGGCATACAACCATTGAGAGTTGTTGAAGGACTCACATTACTACAGATATGAAAGAACGAGAACCATACTATAAATCAGTGAAGATAAAATAGAGTATACATGGTTTGACTATCCCTGATTGGTTGATAATGAAGGTAAGATTTTAGTAAAAAGAATATTTTGAGAGCTTGTCCTACTTGTAACTGAAAAAAGTCAGGGACATTGTTTTATTAACATAATTTCCATCCCTTTACAGACCTGAGTTTGGAAGACTCGTTACTGAAATCAGCACTGGACTCTTTAGTGTAATATTGAAAGCACAAATTTCAAACTTGTGTAGATCCAGGAAATGGTGCGGCTGTTATGGTTTTCTTTTCACAAAAGCTGTCGTCAAAGATGTGTCTATACTAATACAAATTTAATCATGAGCACTCGAAATTTTAAGTTATTGAATTTTAACATCATGGTGTTTGCACAGGTTTACAATGGGAACTGAATTAGTACAGCGAGTCTTGAACTCTGAGTTTTGTGCAGAAACATAGAATCCAAGCAGCATACATCCAGAAATGCAGAGGTTTTCTATCTTGGATTTAGTCTCCCTGTTGCATTACACATTGATATGCATATTCACAAACAATTAGTATAGTAGTAGGAAAAGTTTTAAGTGACAGATTTAGATACATATCATAAACATGACAAACAGAATGTGGGGTGACAAGATCATAAGAACAGACTGGAATGGAGAAGTATAACAACAACAATAATGAGTAGAAGTGTGCCTCTTTTTTGATGTGTGCAACATTATTTTCTCAGCTTCAGTAAGAAATTAAATCAAAGGGAAGACAATAAAGGGTGTACAGTTAACTAAACCAAGTGAATTTAGCTACTCAAATCGATTTTAACCTTCTGGTTATATCTGTTCTGATCTGTTTCTGTCCATTCTGGTGATTATGTCCACTGAATCAGTATGGTTGGAAAAAAATTTGGTAAATTTAAAGATTGAAATATTTTTGGGCAGATTATGATTATACACTGTACTTCTGCCTGAGAGATGTAAATAATTTCATTTCTTGGTTTGCTGATTCTGGTTGTTGCTCAGTTCAAAAGCATCATTGAAAAACATTGATGCATTCTCATACTTTGTTAAAAATATTTATTACAGATGCACAACTCCAGATATCGGTGAATACAGCTTGAATAAGTTATAACAGTTCTGGTTGGAACAATGGACATTGTTTGAGAAACTTTAAGTGAGCTAAAATGTAAACTTTCTGGCAGTGTGTGATGCAGGATTGCTCAAGAATTATCCATCTCTTATGCTCACCATGAATAATCCATTTGTACCAACTGATGATGACCTTTAGGTAACTGTCAGAAAGGCATAATTGACAATATTCAAAGGGCTACAAAAATCACTAGTCAAAATTTATAAACTCATACAGCTGTGGCAAAAATGATGGACTAGTACCTTTGCTGCTGTTGCCAGTTGATTAGTTGGTTGATTTAGTTTGGTTTGGTTTTTTTTGGGGGGGGGGGTAACAGTATATTAGTTGGAGGAAGAACCCTGAAAGACCACCAACCCAAATTGGTTGATCTGTGACAAAAACTCACTCTGTGAGATGTGCAAGTGATCTGTAAAAGCAAGCACCTTAGTACACTTGGGCAGATGGAGCCTCTGTTGATTTGATGTTTATCTCCAACAACCTAAGTCATTTAGACACGAGATCTCAGGTTTTGGTAGATCATTATGGCCTTTACACCATTTTCAGATGAAGAGAATCTATACAAAGAGAATCTATATATGGCAGCTAGTTTTACTGCTGAAGAAAATCCAAGTACTTTTGAGACACCAAACAACACTTATGTAGAACCACTGACCTTCCACAAGTAACTGGCAATATTCTCATTTACACATTGGAGGCAAGTAATCACATGACAAGCATCTTGTACCACTCTGCCATGGAAGCCCCTCAGACCATAGGTATAAGTCTCATATGAAAGACTAGAAGTGGGAGATAGAACCTGTGACAACTGGATTAAAAGTGCAGAATGTTACTGCTAGGCCTTCAGTGATGATGATGCTGCAGTTAACTGCAATGACATTGATTTTATGAGTACTCTGGGAAAAAATGATTCCTTGACTTTCATCCATTTTTTAAAATCTAATTTATGATATAAAAATGTTTGACTTGCTATATTTCTTTTTTTTTTAAACTTTATATTAGTCTTGCAACAAGGTATAAAAATAAGATGTCGGTAACTGAAATATATGTTCTTATAAGAAATGATATAGTGTAAAAGTAGGCAGAAATAATGCAACATCACTTTCACAGGCATTAATGATTTTTTCTGACAAATCATGTATTATAAGTTTACCAAAATATTTATTGAAAAAAAAAATAACAAGGGAATCATAGCATCTGACCACACATTTAAAGCAGTACAAGATTTAACTATTATTCTAATCAAAAGCAGCATGCCTGAGAACAAAGAAAAATAGCAAAACATAGTGGTCACTTTAATAAACAGTTTAGTAAGGTTACAAATTCATGATTTTTTTTATTAGAATAGAAATCCCAAACATAAAATCTATATTCATGGGCATTAAATTAGTAAGTATTAAGGGTCTGATCAATGACATCTACAAATAATAAGCCACCAAGAAAATTTGTGATTTCACAGTATCAGAGATGTACATGGCTGACAGATAAACAAACAAAAGGACAAAAGATTGATTATAATGAATGAATACAAATACAAATATGCAGTAGATTATATGATCTATAAGAATTCAGTAGATTACCTCCAGCCATCTGTCATTTAAATTGCTTCTGTCCCCAACCCAATATTAAAATCGCTTCTACCACCCACTAACCCATAGCCAGAAATTGTGTAAAAGAAATATGCTTCTGTAGGGGGCAGTGTTTTTCGATTAAAACATATCTGATGGTGGATCATAATTTTTTTAAATTGCTTCTGTTGTGGGTTGGTTGAATTTGAAAGTGCCTTGCCGCTGGGGGGTATATGTTTTACTGGAACAGCCCTTACTGGAAACTTACGGAAAAAATACAGACTGCCTTACTGAAAAGGTGGTGCTTGGGCTGGCATGTCTGCATTTTCAAAAATTTATTAACCTAGTATGAACCTGAAAACAAATTTATGGTTAGTACAAAGTGAATCTGCATGCCAGATAAAGCATAATAAAGACATTAAAAATGGAATGTAACAAATTTAATTTTTGAGGTGTCAAGAAATTTGTTATAAACAAGGTTTACTGACACTACAGACTGATAGGAAAAATTATAGCACATGCACACTACCATAGCCATTGTATATAGCAGGACAAAAATATTCCAGCTATAGTATACACCAGGATAAAAAGAAATGTGAGTCAACAGTATCTTGTAGCTATACATACAGGTGGTGATTCCTTTAGGTCATAACCAAACTGTGCAGGCCCTGCTTTGTACATCACAGAACCATGGAAAGGCTCTGAGATCAGCTGAACTAACATGGGCTCATGTTGGGCTGAACAAAAAAGAAAAAGAAAATGTATAAACCTCAGCAAAATAAACAAATAAATAAAATCCTTCTGAATGTCTATCAGACATGTCTGAGTTAAATGGGACACAAATTTTTTAAATTATAGCTTGTCGCATATTTTGCTTGGCTGATGAAAGCATTCAAGTGCAGACCACAAAGCTGCAGTTTAGAAACACCAATACTACTGACACTGCTTGTAAGTGCAACTGCAAACTGCATAGTGAGATCTGCCATGGGTCAATGCAGTTTGTGAGAATCAATCAGTGGAACAAATAACATAGACCCTCATCTGCCAGTGCATTATGCAATGGCAGACCAAGGTTTAGTTTGCAGCTGGACTTAAAAGCATGTGTACTTGTGGTGTAAAAGCAGAGTTTATTTTGTCCGTGACTCAAAGAACTGACTGTATCTCCTTGACACTATGATATATTTGTATATACTGTTAAAATCCAATTTAAAATTTGTTGTTAAAATTATTTCCATTTGATGAGAGTTATGAATCACACCATGTTTTGGCATTAATGTTGATAAAGACAATGATATCACTGTAGAAACACCATCCAAATTACCAGCTGTTCAATTATACACTACTTCTGTACTGCTAAAAGTAAAGATTCGCTCTTAAACTTGTTCAGAATTTGCTTCATTAGCTTTGACCTTCAAAGACATCAATCACTAGTAAATTACAAATATATTACAGAATAAATATTCTTTGTCTACCAATAAGAAATGTTAGACATTTCCAAAACATCAGAAAGCCATATCTTATTTATGTACTACATAAGCATGTCCAGTTACGAAATTGTGCATGTTCCAAAACTGCTCTGATGCAATTTTACATCATGTAACAGGATGATATTAATGCCAGATCACAACGGATTTTCATCCATTGTGTAACAGGGTGATATTAAAGCTGGCTCACAATGGGTTTTCATCCATTGTGTAACATGGTGATATTAAAGCCTGATCACAATGGGTTTTCATCCATTGTGTAACAGGGTAATATTAAAGCCTGATCACAATGGGTTTTCATCCATCGTGTAACAGGGTGATATTAAAGCCTGATCACAATGGGTTTTCATCCATCATGTAACAGGGTGATATTAAAGCCAGATCACAATGGGTTTTCATCCATCATGTAACAGGGTGATATTAAAGCCAGATCACAATGGGTTTTCATCCATCATGTAACAGGGTGATATTAAAGCCTGATCACAATGGGTTTTCATCCATCGTGTAACAGGGTGATATTAAAGCCGGCTCACAATGGGTTTCATCCATCGTGTAACAGGGTGATATTAAAGCCAGCTCACAACGGGTTTTCATCCATTGTGTAAGAGGGTGATGTTAAAGCCAGATCACAATGGGTTTTCATCCATCGTGTAACAGGGTGATATTAAAGACAGATCACAATGGGTTTTCATCCATCGTATAACAGGGTGAAATTAAAACCTGATCACAATTGGTTTCCATCCATCGTGTAACAGGGTGATATTAAAGCTGGCTCACAATGGGTTTTCATCCATTTAGCTCAGAAAATAACATTATTGTAAAGAAATAAAAATCAACAACCTTCAGTATGGATAGAATAATTTAAAACCTCAGAATGAATGTATTTTTATCAGGATCATGAGAAACATGACAGATGACATAAGCTTTTTGACAAATTTAAGAAACTTAACAATGAACATAAGCTTTTTGACAAATTCTATTTTTCTTAAACTGTAAAACATAGAGGTTATATATAATGCATTCACTCACGTTCATTTGGCTGCCTCTTGGATAGTTCAATCATCTCTTGCATGAATTTTAAGCCATTTTCTGCTGCAGCAGGGGATATTGCCTATTTAAAAAATTTGAACTTAAAAATGTGACAAAAATGTTTAAGGAGACCTTAGGGATCAACTGACCCTTCCACCACTTCACCAAACTGTCTACCACATCTAAGAACTTAAAATTGCATTTCGTCTGTGATTTCTGCTAAGATCTAATTAACTATACACACCTTAGAAACTCAGACAACTAGCTATATTTAAGTTTAATTATACAGAAACTCTGAACATAGAATCTAAACAAATTAAAGGTCGAATTATATGAACTGTATAGCTTAAACTCACTGTCATAAGTACTATTTGGCTTGAAGATGTCATCAACAAATTTTAACAAATATAACAACAGTACCATGAATGGTACAGTATATGCCAACCCCATGTTAAATATTCCTCCAAGTAGACAACTGAAATTTTTAGCAGAAACCATTTATTTTCTTCATTCAGTTAATGATCTTTACAACTGACATTTTGGCCCTCAAATTAATAGGCCTCCTCCTTGCACCAAGTGCATGCCAGCCATAAAATTTGGTCCAGGTCCTGATGCAGAACTAATGTTACTGTACAAAAACAATTTTTCTTCTTTTAGTTGGCTACCTTGACCTCTGACCTTCAAACCCCAAAATCAATATGCTTCCTCATTATACCAAGGGCAAGCTATCCACAAAGCTTAGTTTAGGTATGTGATGTAGAACTGATGTTTTGAGCAGAGACCATTTTTATTTTTTAATCAAATACCTTGACCTTCTAACTCCAAAATCGAAAGGAATCTTCCTTACCATAAGAAGTCATCCACTAAGTGTGGTAACTGTAGACAACAGGGAACTCAAATTTTGTACAGAAACCATGTGTCTTTTCTCAGTCACAGTGACCTTGATTTCTAACCTTTTCAGCTAAACATCAAAAAAGGTTCTTCCTTAATCCAACTGAAAGCCATCCACAAAGTCTGGTAACTGTAGATCATGGAGAACTTGATTTTTGTACTGAAACCATTTTTCTTCTTTCAGTCAAAGTGATCTTGACCAAAGACCAGTTTAGACCAAAGACCAGTTCAGACCAAAGACCAGTTTAGACCAAAACCAAGAAGATTCTTCCTCACCAACTGCAAGCTATCAAAAAATTTTGATAATTATAGATGATGAAGAATTTAAATTATTGTGCAGAAACCATTTTTCAGTCACAGTGACCTTGCATTTTAACCTTTTGACACTGAAACTGAAAGATTTTGAATTATTCCAAGTGCAATCCACACACAAAGATTGGTAAACTGTAGATGTTGGTGAACTTCAGTTTTACTGCAAAAACAATTTCTTGTTTATTAATCACAATGACCTTGACATTTGATCTTCTGAGCTGGAAATTGATAGGGATTTCCCAATTGCAAGCCATCTACAAAGTCTGGTAACTGTTGAGTTGGACAACTCAAGCTATTATGCAGATTCCAAACCAGTAACAGACAGTTGGATGTACATCATCACATCATATACATTCTGCCTTATCACAGCCATATCAAAATGAATATGCAAATGAAGCAGGATGAGATAGTTATTCTGTGGTAGGATCAATTCAGCAATCAACTTCCCACATTATATAAATCTGACATCACACAATTAATCACAAAAAAGGACAATAACTGTTTAAAGTACTTCACTAGCTACTAAGTTTGATAGTATATTTATTGTTCTCCAGTGTGTATAAAATTACTTCTGCAGTCTCAAAAACAATAACTAACATCAAAAACTGTCATACAGTTATGTTTATCAGTTAACCACATGACTGCTGACTAAACAGATTGCAAGCCACCTGGCATTCATTAGGTAATCACCTCTAACTTGTTTGTGTACCTCCTATTTATCAGTCTAGCTGACTGACACCTATATACATTTCTCTACATAACCTACTACAACTTTTCTTTTTCTTCTTGTAATTTCTGCACATTTACAGTATGTAATCAGAAATTAGGTTTGTATGCTTATGAGTATCCACAGCCAAGTCACGAGGTCAATTATATGAGACTAGGTTCAGATCTACATTAAGTCAACAGGTATTACATGAGACTAGGCTCAGATCTACCTTAAGTCAACAGGTCAATTACATGAGACTAGGTTCAGATCTACATTAAGTCAACAGATATTACATGAGACTAGGCTCAGATCTACATTAAGTCAACCGGTCAATTACACGAGACTAGGTTCAGATCTACATTAAGTCAATGGGTCAATTACATGAGACTATGCTCAGATCTACATTAAGTTAATGGGTCAATTACATGAGACTAAGCTCAGATCTAAATTAAGTCAATGGGTCAATTACATGAGACTAGGTTCAGATCTACATTAAGTCAACAGATCAATTACATGAGTCTAGATTTAGATCTATATTAAGTTAACAGGTCAATTACATGAGACTAGGCTCAGATCTACATTAAGTCAATGGGTCAATTACATGAGACTAGGCTCAGATCTACATTAAGTCAACAGGTATTACACGAGACTAGGCTCAGATCTACATTAAGTCAACAGATCAATTACATAAGTCTAGATTTAGATCTATATTAAGTCAACAGGTCAATTACATGAGACTAGGTTCAGATCTATATTAAGTCAATGGGTCAATTACATGAGACTAGGTTCAGATCTACATTAAGTCAACAGGTATTACATGAGATTAGGCTCAGATCTACATTAAGTCAACGGGTCAATTACATGAGACTAGGCTCAGATCTACATTAAGTCAACTGGTCAATTACATGAGACTAGGTTCAGATCTACATTAAGTCAACAGGTATTACATGAGACTATGCTCAGATCTACATTAAGTCAACAGGTCAATTACATGAGTCTAGATTTAGATCTATATTAAGTCAACAGGTCAATTACATGAGACTAGGCTCAGATCTACATTAAGTCAATGGGTCAATCACATGAGACTAGCTCAGATCTATGTAAAGTCAAATGATCAGTTACATACTAGGGTCAGATCTATGTTAAATTAATTGATCAATTACACGAGACTAGGCTCAAAATCTACATAAAGTCAATAGGTCAATTACATGAGCCAGAGTTCAGATCTATGTAAACTATTTTCTTGTGTGTTAAAGGGACAAAATCATAGTCTTCATATGTTAAAAATCTGCTTTAATACCAAATGCATAAAATGCAAGAGACATCATGGAATTTACAGTAAATTTAAATATAACCACAACTGCAATAAGTGCAAAAGTATAGTTGCAGAGTACAAGTCAATAAATTTTACTTCTCATTTCATTTCTTTTAATATAAATTATACAACTGGAACCACTGATGTTAATGTCATTACATCAGTGGAGGCTGGGATTTTTTGGTCTCTTTGACAAGAACACATACATCTCACTGTATATTATCTCCCCCCTTTGGTAGGATAACACCACTACACCATAATTCTGGTGGTAAAATGCCAACAGGATAAAACTATATCCTTTGATGACTATTACGCTCAATAATGAATGCATTTTTGTGACATTTTCTATTAAATGCTGAATGTGAAGACATGTAGGAGGAAAATTATTTCTTTATTTGCATTGATGGATCATTTGCATGTAGATGTTACAAAATACCAAAGACATCACAATCGCTTTACTAAGCTGGTTCATTTACTCTCATTCTCAATTGGATTTTGAAACTGGGATAATGAAATATGACAGGATCCAGTCAAGGTGCTTTTTTACTATTCTGAAGAAATTATTTAGATAACCCATGGGTCAAAACAGCTTTTTGGCAGTGATGTATTCTGAAAGAATATGAGCTGAGAGAAAAAATGGACAAGAACAATGTCACAGCCTGTAAGGGGAGAACAATTTTCAGTACTATCAAGCATTAGGTCATTGATATTCACTGCATTTTTTTTTATTATTTATCATTCTGCATTCCAAATTCTGCATACTGATGGTTAAACACTGTTGCTTTCTTGTGTATTAGCTTACTTTGATGGGTTAGCCTTAAAATTCAAATAAATATAATTTCTTATTAACTTAAACAGGTCAATGCTTTACCAGGCAGTCTCATATAAGTATGGCTGAATATGTAATGAGACACAACATGTCTAATTTAAAATAATTTAACTTGTCATACACACCTCTGAGGCTGTGTGCAAAAGCTGAATTCGGCCATCACTCATGGTGGAGATTCTAATTCCCATCAGCTGCAGTTGCTGTAACTGCTCTCTGTTTCCTGCCATAAACTCAGAGGCCTTTAGGCGAGGCACATTATTTGTGTCACTGCAAGACAGTCTATAAAATGATTATTAAAAGAAATCTGCAGCAATGTTTTTCCTCATTACCATAATAAGAATCTTCAGAGAGTAAAATGTTAACAAATTTAGCTAGAATGAAAAAAACAATGACCTTAGAATTCAGGAAAATATTTTTCTTGTCTAATTAAGACTTAAGGTGTGTGTAATTATGCACTTAATCAAGAGTTATTCAGTCTAATGTCACAAATAGGCTGTGTTTAATAAATATGATGAAAAAATTAAATTAGAATTTTGTGTTTGTAAAACATACATCCTTGCACTCACCCATCTTGTCCCCACCCACAAATTTTAGCATCCTACCATAGTACTGAAGGATATACAAAGGGTCTAATGATGGAAATATATGTGTATTTGTCTTTTCCTATGCATTCATGTGTCTGTGTATCATTAAACTCATTAAATAACAACACAAAATTAAAGCATGCAATATTATAAAAATCAAGAGAGACAATGTCCTCAGTTACTAGCAATGAACAAAACAATAATTCGATCAACAGATCCTATGTCCAAATTACACCTCCATCAAAATATCACATACCAAGAAATAACTGTAAAAGTTTAGAAAATGATTCTATCAAAAAAATCTTCTGATGAAACTGAACTTACATGTTTGTTGGCTGATGCTGCTTGTCACTTCTCGTGTCTCGAACATGTGTTCTGATATTCTGGGCATAGTTCAACTGGCTGCGGTACTGATATTGGGGATTGGGACAATTATTGTAACTGTCAAACAACATCTCCACCTCCTCTTCCATGCTTGGCTTCAAACACCCACCCCCCTTTTGTTCCTTCTCCACTTTCTTCATCTGACTGTATACCTCAGGCCTGATTTTCTGTGCCATGAAACAAGTATTTACTTGATTAACATTCATATATTAGGAATGAAAAAGTTAGCATGATATTCATGAATGTATATTATTGATTTGCGATATGATAGTAACATTTGGGTTTAATATCATGGAGGTGAATAAAATTTAAATAAAAGTACTGTGAACGGCTTACCCCATTTTTAACAGCAATCTATGAAGCTGAAACTTATGCAGAAACTGTATTTCTTCGTTCAGACTTTGACCTTGACCTTAAAGCATTTGACTTTGACCTTTGGCCATTTGACTTCCAAATCAATAGGATTCTTCCTTACCTGAAGCACAATTCATCCACAAATTTGCTCCTTGTATGCACTGTAGAACGAATTTGTGTAAACCAGTTTCTTTTCTTTCAGTCAAAGACTCCTTAACCTCTGACATTTTTGCAACCAAATCAATCAACTTCTTGCTTACACCAAACACAAGCCATCCACAAATTTTAATAACTGTAGATGGTATGGAACTTTCAGCTATTGTTCAGAAATCAATTTTCTTCTTTCAGTCAGTGACCTTAAACTTTAATGTCTTAATACCCCACCTCCAAATAGATTTTTTTTCTTTGTCCAAGTGTAAACTATCCATATTGTTTCATCCAAGTATGTCATGTAGAACTAATGTTATTGTGTGAAAAACATTTCTGTTGTTTCAGTCTTTGTTACCATTACCTTGGATGCTTTGGCCCCAAATAGTGAGGCTTCTTCCATTCCCCAAACTTGTACAAACCATCTCAGCAAATTAGTTACTCTGCAGGAACCATTTTTCTTCTTGTAGATTTAGTTCCTACCATAAGTGCAAGCCATCTGCAATAGTTTTTAAACACAGATGGTGGAGAACTTGAGTTATTGTGCAGAAACCATTTTCTTCTTTCATTCAGTGACCTTGACCTTAAAGCTTCTGACCCTGAAACTGGTAAGGTTCTTTCTTACCCCAAGTACAAGCCATCCACAAAGTTTGCAGAGAGTAGATGGTGCACAACTGGAGTTGTCGTGTGGAAAAAAAATTTGTAACAGATCAACAGACTAAAGGACAACCTCATAACACAATATGCTGCATGTACGACAGGCATGTAAAAGGTAAAAAGGGTTAATTGTGGGGATAGGGGAGCTGTTAATGGCACTTTTAATACATTATTGGTTACATCATGCCAAGGAAATGGGAGTTAAGTGCCTTTCATGTGGACACATCAAGGCAGCCAACCTGGCTGGCCTGGGTTGGTATCTAACCCATAACCCTTGGATTACAACTAAGCTACCATGGCTTCCATAAATGGATGAAACACAAGTTGTATTACTCAGTAGGATAGTTAAAAAGAAAATTACAGAAATTAACTGGTAACTAACTTCCTACCCCTGGTATATTTTTTGCATACTTTGCTGGATTAATAGGACAGTAAAGGGATTGTGGCTTCTAACATCTTCACAGAAGAATCATTGTTCATCGTGTACTTACACTTTGTGATTTTTAGCAACCAAAAAATCCATGAAAACCAGTACTCATGATTAAAACTATTTCATAGCAAAAAAAAGCTGCTTTCATATTTCATATGAACCCGAGTTTAAAGTTCTATTCATCAAATAATGACAGCAATTTTATACGTCTAAATGATATTGCTATGTAAAACAACCAGATGTCATGTCATGGAAGTATACAATCTTGGATTATGATGTTATTAAACACAAATGTTGTGTGATAAAGCAATTAAACACTCTTACCAAATGGCTGATGCAATGAAGATATCAAAGTTTTTAATCCCTAATTACTTATATATAAATAACAATATTTTCCATATATGCTTGCCTAATAGTCAAGTCCAAATATTATCTGCACAGACCCTGATCTGCCATTGCATTCTGTACAGTTTGTTGTAATTAGTAGAACAAACAACAGAGACCATGACCTATCAGAACATGATGCTACGGTAGATTAGGATCTTTGTTTTTTCAAGTAGACTCAACATAAATATGAGAATATATAGCAGTTTCAGCAGATAAGATTTAAGTCTGTAAGCTGTTCAAAGAAATCTACATATGAAGTCATCATAATGGCAATATCGTATAGTAGGAGTATTTCATTCTAGGTAAAAATACTTACATCTCTGCACTCATATTGCTCTATCTGTATAGTCAATTTGTATAATATTTGCAAAAATATATAATCCATGTCATAATCTGCATTGGGGAGCCACATAAAAGTATATAATCCATGTCACAATCTGCATAGGGGAGCCATGCAAAAGTATATAATCCATGTCACAATCTGCATAGGGGAGCCATGTAAAAGTGTATAATCTATGTCACAATCTGCATAGGGGAGCCATGTAAAAGTATATAATCCATGTCACAATCTGCACTGGCAAGCCATGCAAAAGTGTATAATTCATGTCACAATCTGCAAATAGGAGCCATGCAAAAGTGTATAATCCAAGTCACAATCTGCATAGGGAAACCATGCAAAACTGTATAATCCATGTCACAATTTATACAGGGGAACCATGCAAAAGTGTATAATCCATGTCACAATCTGCATAGGAGAACCATGCAAAAGTGTATAATCCATGTCACAATCTACATAGAGGAACCATGCAAAAGTGTATAATCCATGTCATAGTCTGCATTGGAGTGCCATAGTATCTTAGCAGATGAAGCATGGAACTCATAATCCAAGGATCACAGGTTTGATACCTGCCTAGGCCAGCCCAAATTAGCTGCCTCATTGTGTCCACAGGAACAGAATTTAGATCCCATCTTCTCTGCACATAATATAGCAGATAATGTAAAGAAAGTGCTGTTAAAAACCAACTACTAAAAAACAGTGGCTCTACAATTTGTAGGCATACATTATGTAATAAAGTTCTAAAACCTTATTATCAACCAACATTCTTTCTTCAAGAGACTCACTGAGGGACAGTTTGATGCTTCAATTTGTGCAGTAAACATTTTTTCTTCAAAATATTCAAATTGTATGTCATCTTTTCACTTTCTTCTGAACAAACCTTGTTTTCTGAAGAAAATTCAAAATAACTTGTTCATTAAATAGCTGATCGTAAAAGTTTAATAGCTATATGTGACTGCAACATTCAAAAACTTTTCTGAAGAATCAGAACCCTGAGACTTAGCCTTTGGGTTTAAAACCTTCTTCATGAACTAGCAAAGTTAAATCAGTATAGCCTTTGGTTGATAGCCTTGTATTTAAAGATTTGGGGATGCAATGATTATTTTGCAAACAAAGCATTATCCATGACTCCTCAGTGTAGCTGGCAAAATAGAAGACATTTATGGCAGAAATAAACCAACAGTTATTGCCCTCAAATCCTCAAACAAAAGACTGTTATCCCTACTCTAACATTCTGAAAATTCTGGTCATCCAAAACTTGAAGAGGAGTACTGTGAACAGCACATTATACACCTGCCCCATATTTAATAGTCCTCTATATCAGTACTAGTCAAACATGGTCAACTATGTTGATCATTTACCAACAGGTCTCAATGACCTCAAGCTTCAGTCAAGGTATGCAGTTTTCAACTAAATTTAATGAACAGAAACCACTGTTTATTTTTTAGGCTTATTATGACCATGACGTCTGACCTTTGGAATCCAGAATCCACATGTTCTTTCATTATCCTAAGCGTACATCATCCAAAAAGCTTGATCAAAGAACTCACCCTAGAACAAAAGTTACTCTGCAAAACACATTTTTCTTGGAGTCACAATGACTCTGACCTTTGACCTTTTGACCCCAAATCAATAAGCTATATCCATGCCTCAAGTGCAAGACCTTCATGAACTCTGATCAAGGTAACTAAAGTTATTATGCAAACACCAATTTTCTTCTTTAAGTTATACGAACCTTGACCTTTGATCCCCAAAGCAATAATCTTCTTTTTTACCCAACCTCTAAGTCAATACAAACTTTGGTTAAGGTACATGGCTAAGAACTTACATTTTTTACCGAAACCATTTTTTGTTTCTTTTGGTCTCAGTAACTTTAGACCTTTTAATTACAAAAGAAATAGACTTCTTTCTTAACCCAAAATGCAAACCATCTTAAATGTTTAGTTCTGGTCTGTGAAGTAAAATTAATGTCATTGTGTAGAAATCATTTTCCTTCTTCAAAAAGTGATCTTGACCTTTGACCTTTTGATCCCAAAATCCACAAAATATTTCCTTACCCCAAGGGCAAGCCATCCTCAATGTTTGGTCAAAGTCTGTGTTGTAGAATTTATGTTATTGTGCAGAAACCATTTTTCTACTTTCCAATACAATTACCTTGACCTTTGTCCTTTTGACTTGGAAAATGACAGGATTCTTTCTTACCAGATAAACAAGCCTTCCACAAAGTATGGTAACTACAGATGCTAAAGAACTGTTTATTTGTTGAAATGAAACTAGAGATAGATGGACATATGGACAGATGGAGATACAGCACTGTAAAATACAATCCTTCACCTCAGAGCAGGCATTTGAAAATCACTTTCTTTATGTCATAAAGGGTGTCTATGACATCACAATGGTGTCAAAAAATTTTGAAAGTGTTTACCTTTGGCTCTTTGGATGATTTGTAGATGGAAAGAGACAAGGGAAGTAAATGAGCCTCCGTAGTGAAGATGTAGTCATCTACATCAAAAAGTAGATCTGACTTCTCAGCATACAGTAGGTACAAGTACTTGAATGTCTCAGCTAACACAAAGGAATCCATCCTGCACATAAAAGATTTTTCATTGAGTGACTGAAAATTATGAAATTTTTAATAAGGCAGACAATATTTGGGATATGCACTAAATTATGTTCAACACTGTTTACCGAGTTCAATGAAGAAAATTAACATTATTTCTCACAGAGCTAAAACATGACAATTATCATACATTTTCTGATTTCAATGACTGTTACAACTATGGTCTTAAAGTATTATATAACTGAAAATACTGTTTATTTCCCCCCCAGTACAAAATGAAAGAGTTAAAAATAACTTATATTTGGTGAACAAAATCCTAAAGTCCTAAATGTTCTATCAGTTCCAAAAGTATCAAGTAATCTGAACGAGTTCAAAAGATATTCCAAATGATGTTCTGTATAGTGTTGATGTAGCAACAGCACACAAGAACCACTATGCTATAATCCCAAAATGTCCTTAAGTGAATTTACAGTAATGCTGTAACAGCTATAAATCCAAACAGTCCTTCAATGAATTCACAATATTTCCTTGACAGCTATTATTCCTATTAATCTGACTTATTTCAAAAACTGTAATTCCAACAAATGATTAGATAAATGAATTCCTCTTAATATAACTGTATAACTTCTAAGTACTACTATGAATGCCTAATGCTATTATATAGATTAATAAAACATAGTATCACACATTATTTCTAAAAGAATCCAATCTTTTAAGCAACATCAGCTGTTTTACATTGACTAATCATAAATTAGGTTATCTTGGTCTTTTCAAGAACTCATGTCATTGTCGAAGCATGTGATGTTTACCTGAATTTAATAGTACTACCCAATCTTGAAACGCATGAATAAATCAATTTACACACTATACAAGAATGACTCACATTTAAATTGTAAACCTATGGGGTCCTATTAGTAATTAAAATATTAATAACTATATAACCCTTACTAACTAAAATCATGAATGATCATACACATAATACAGTTACACAGACCAATAACAAGAAAGGAAATTCTAAATAGAAATTACTAAATATGATATACATATGTTATGAGAAGAAAATAAAAGAATGTTCTGTTTGTTACTAAAGGATTCCTACAGTTCTGGGGAACAGATGAATCTTTATTTGAAAGCAGAACATAAGAAATACTGATGATCCTTAATTTAAAGGGTACAACATATGATATACTGATGATCTTTAATTTGAAGGGTACACCATATGGAATACTGATGATCCTTAATTTAAAGAGTACAACATATGATATACTGATAATCCTTAATTTGAAGGGTATAACATATGGAATACTGATGATCCTTAATTAGAAGATGTAATATATGGAATAATGATGATCTCTAATTAGTTAGAAGGGTACACCAAACTGTACTTTCACACTTTCACACACACACACACACACACACACACACACAAAACAACTAAACTTACTGGTCTTCGTGTGTTCCCAGTGTTACATCTTTGATGGCAGCAAACCCACATGGGACCCTGGCATGCTTGTTAAGGTTCTCTATCACCTTTTTGCCTACATCAAGATAATAATGATCACCTGTTGCCTGAAATAAAGAAATTCCATATCATAACATGAAGCTAATGTAGTTAAAGAAAACACAAGGCCTGATGGTGTTAAATTTACTCCTGCCAGCTTCAACTGTGCTTAAACTAAATTTGCTGTCCGTCACTTCCTTGACAAAGATGACTCCCTAATGTCCCCTTCTCATATATCATTGTTTAATGCTACAATGTATACCATATGTACTCACTGATAAGCTTGATCCAACTGTAATCCCTATGAATAAGATCTATTATTACATTGGTAGATCTGGGTCTATGTATGCAGTTTGCAAGGACTAATCCACAGAACAAACAACAGAGACCCTGAACTGTGGTCACGTAATGTGACAGCAGATCAGGAATTTGTCGTTGTTTACATTCAGACCTGATTTATCCAAGAGTATATGTGGTAAGTAATTATTAACAGTTGTAATTCATACCTTCATGATCAAAGGTATTATTTTTGTTGTTGCCAGTCTGATTTGACTCTTTCTATTTTTCGGAATTAATAATTTATTTTCCCTGGAGACTTTATCAAGTGCTCATATGAATTCTTGGACAAAGATATTTACTGAAAATTATTCGGAATTCTAAAGCTGGAATATTATTCTTGGTGATTCAACAAGGAACTGTTGACACAACAACACAAAGCAGGTTATAGAAGACGTCATCGCCTTCCATCTTGGAACTTCATCGGGATTCGAACTTTGGTTCATTTAGAACTTTTTAGTGGTAGTACTTATATTTTTTAATTATTGGATTAATTTTTGGATTTGATTCATAAACCGTTAAGTCCTTTTTCATATTTTTACCTTGTTTTTCTAGGGAAATAAATTATCTTGTTAAGTTTTACAAAGCTTGTTGGCTTCACTCTTTTCTTTGTTACTCTTGTATGAGCCTAGACACGTAACACTACAAAATGATAAAACTGTTACCTTGTAGAGAAAATAAGTGGACTCAACAAATTCAGGTCTCAATGGACTCTGACCCCAGTGGACACGAAAATCACTTGTAAAAGCCTGAAAGAGAAAATGTGTTAAGTCAACTGCATCTGGAGCCAAGTAAACTATATATTACCAGTTGCATATTACTTGTTCTCAATGTACTGTATTTGTGCACTGTTGCACTTCAGGAAGATAAAAAGTAAAACAAAAAAATACTATAAATAATTTCCACATGAAAAGTAAAAGCTATAGTTAGTCTTTAAAATGAAAATGTAACAAAACTGCCACCACCTGCTGATTATGTCAACCTCCTCAAAGCAAAGCATACATCTTTTTCAAAGAGACCACAATCTAACTAAACAAAACTCGAAAAAGAAAACCATCCAATGCTGGAGTGGCTTTATTTTGCCTAAAATTAACCAACCAATACTGGAGGTGATGCATCCTATGTATAAAGTTACTTCACTTTGATAATGTCTAAAAAACTGAGCAAAACACAAGGGTTAACATACATAACTGGATCATACAATATACATCACAGTGACTGCTTTTTGTCTGAAAAGTGTGGTACTTCTCATGAAACTGATATCTAGTTTACCAAATTACATGACTCATCAGGCAAAAGTGCTTTAGATACTTAGCTAAGCATAAAGGTTATGACGGTCACGGGATTCAAAATACAGTCACACTGACCTAGTTTTGACATTAGAGTTTAGTACTTTTGAAGATGCATCTATAAACAAACTTACATGATTCTGAATGAACAATGTCTGAGAAATAAAACTAACCACAAGTTCTTTGGTGGAAAATATTGGTCATAATGACTTAGTTTTGACCAATAAGTATAGTACTCCTCATTATACATATTTATCCCAAATTACATAGCTCTAACGCAATAGTATCAGAAAAAAATTAGCTAAACTCTCATCCAGAAAAACCTGGCTTAATGGAACAGTAAGCACAAATTACTGAACCATGAAATGTAGGTCACTGTGAGCTTTACTAATGGCTGTAGTACTCCTCATGAAGCAATCATATGTCAAGTCACTTGACTCTACAAGAAATGGTGTCTGAAAAAAATGACCTAAATGCAAATCCTAACCTCATAGTAGTACAGACATCATTAATCTATGAACTATAATTGCTCTGCAATCCATCCAGAATGAAAAAACAAAGCAAGAAAATGTATTACTTAAGTTAAACTATTATAATTATCATGTAATCTATGAACTTTATGTACTTAACAATTTTCAAGGTTATGGGGTGTAGAAAAAATGTATAGGTGTGAATAGGAATGTACTGTAACAGTAGGCATACATTTTTTAAAATATTAAATTTCTGTTTCATAATAGTGCATGAAAATTACATAAATATATAAAAAAGTGTCTATGCTCTTCTAGGAAAAGGTATCATTAACAGGAGGCCCAAGAGAGCCTGAGATCACTTAACTGTCTGACATCTGCCTAATAACCATGAAAAATTGTTTTAGCTTAGTACACCGCTTTCTTGTTTTAATGTGCTCTGATATACTGCAAACAAACTTCTAGTGCAGAGGCAGGTGCAGATCTGATTTTTTACGTGCAGAAAAATCAAAATGTAGGCTTAACATTAAAAATCATGATCAAAATTAGTAAATAAAAAGCTTAATGTATTTCTCATATTATCACTGAAAACAGTGTTTAGCATGCATTAATTTCATTGAAATTAAATTAATAAATTAAACAAAACTATTTTCTCAACAAATAAAACAATATATAACAAAATTCTGATCAATGAGAATGATGTGAAATGCCAACTGGTGGCAATAATGTAAGAAATAAATGCCAACTGAAGAAGTTTTGGTAAGTGAAATTCATGTTTTCATTTTATTTTTTAATTTGGTTTCATTGTAATTTTTATGCCCAACTCAATTTAAACAAGAAAAGAGTCAACTGACAGCCACAGTGATGCCTGTGAGTGCTTCCATCAGGACCTAACTAAGTGCCAACTCAGCAGAGAAGCTAAATTTATTAATTTATTTTGACAACTGTTCATCAATTATTTTTGTTGATCTGAATAGAGTTTTCTGCAATTGCTAAATGTTTTTATTAGTACAAACAACATAGGGTTGTACACATGTACAACCTTTAAAGTGACATTTAAAATCACTGTCTTGGGGAATTAACCTGTATAAACATACCAATAGGTTTGGCTCTGGCACTTTGTGAGTGTAATTCTTAATATGAAGATTAAGTTTATTGGTGTTTGCTTGAAATAGATACATGTGTTCTAACCTTAAGAAGGAACCAACTTTACTGATGCACAATTTTGTGAGTACTGCATGTCAACATGATCTATATTAAAAGCCTGTAATCAATTATTGACCTTAACTGACTTCTTTGTATCTAGTATCTATAAATATCAAAGTCCCACCCCACTCCTTCCTGCAATTGTTAACCAAACTTTTGAGCCTCCCTAGCTATCTTATACCCTCGCCCATGCCACAACTGATGTAAAAGACATGTGACTTTCAAAAATTGTAATGAAAAACTTTAACATTGTTCGTTTAAGTGGCAAGAAAGCAAGACAAAAACTCCTTGCGTATGAACTTAAGGCCTATAGTAATGTTATCCTGAAGATTCAGTTGAATACAATCACCAATGTAGGAGATGTGTAATTTCAAGTATATGAACACTGTTCACTATGATGCTTAAGCAGGTGAGACAAGAGAGACAGAAAATAAAGAATTCATACCATATCACAGAAAATTTTGACATACAGTCAAAAATCAACAAAAATTTCACTTGAATGCAGCAACAGATGTTGAAAATATGTGACTTTTAAAAGCTTCAACAAACTTACACACTACTGAAGCCATTGTCACTGCAGGAAAAGTGATTAGCAAATTCCATCATGCTTAGGCAGACTAGACAAACTGAATCAATCCTGACCTAATGCTTGATAATGTTAAGCCTGGCCTAATGCTTCATAATACTAACCCTGGCCTAATGCTTCATAATACTAACCCTGGCCTAATGATTCACTGGCCTAATGCTTCATAATACTAACCCTGGCCTAATGATTCATAATACTAAGCATGACATAATGCTTCATAATACTAACCCTGGCCTAATGATTCACTGGCCTAATGCTTCATAATACTAACCCTGGCCTAATGATTCATAATACTAAGCATGACATAATGCTTCATAATACTAACCCTGGCCTAATGATTCACTGGCCTAATGCTTCATAATACTAACCCTGGCCTAATGATTCATAATACTAAGCATGACATAATGCTTCATAATACTAACCCTGGCCTAATGATTCACTGGCCTAATGCTTCATAATACTAACCCTGGCCTAATGATTCATAATACTAAGCATGACATAATGCTTCATAATACTAACCCTGGCCTAATGATTCACTGGCCTAATGCTTCATAATACTAACCCTGGCCTAATGATTCATAATACTAAGCATGACATAATGCTTCATAATACTAAGCATGACATAATGCTTCATAATACTAATCCTGACCTAAGCTTCATAATACTAACCCTGGCCTAATGATTCACTGGCCTAATGCTTCATAATACTAACCCTGGCCTAATGATTCACTGGCCTAATGCTTCATAATACTAACCCTGGCCTAATGATTCACTGGCCTAATGCTTCATAATACTAACCCTGGCCTAATGCTTCATAATACTAAGCATGACCTAATGCTTCATAATACTAAGCATGACATAATGCTTGATAATACTAAGCATGACATAATGCTTGATAATACTAAGCATGACATAATGCTTGATAATACTAAGCATGACATAATGCTTCATAATACGTGACCTAATGCTTCATAATGCTAAGCGTGACCTAATGCTTCATTGTTGTTGTTGTTGTTGTTGTTGTTGTAGGGTTTAATGCAATTTTTCAGCACAAGATAGGCTACACATGGTGGCCAGTATAAATGGTGGAGGAAGAATAAAGGAAAACACCAGAAAGAACCACTGACCCATGAGAAGCTACTGGCAAGCCTTCTCACATACCCACATTGGACCTAATGCTTCATAATATTAAGCCTGATCTAATGCTACCTAAATTTAAGCCTTATGTCAAATTCTGTTTCAATCCATTAAGTACTTCAAAAACTGAAAGTCAAATTCCAAGTCCAACAGGGACCATAAAGAGTGAAAATCAAACTGATCTAAGCCTTTTTTAACTTCTTACCAAATTTAATTAAATTCCATTCATGCATCCATTCAAAAGCTACTAATCTGAAAAAAATGAAACTGAAGGGCAAAGTTCCAAGTCAAACAGGGGCCATTAATTTTGCCAGAAAACTGTGAAAACTGGCTTAGACCCAGGTCTTATAATGTAAAACCTAAATACTAAATTTGATTTCAATCAATGAAGTCATTTAAACATAACTGAGCTGAAATTAAATCTTTGATGGACAGAATGGCATGGGATGGGACATAATGGAATGGGACAGGATGGGCACAACAGATGAACACAGGTCATGCCTCATGGCAGGATCATAAAAAGCAATTTTCTCCAAAAGTATATAACCATAGCAGATGAGGCTAAGTCTACCTAAATCTGTCTACTTGCTACACATATAAGTAGTTGATTTAATGATATACAAGTGGAAATGGCTATACCTCTGGTAAGAAATTGTGTTTCTGTACAACCTGATACAGCATTTCATGGGTCTCTATTGCTGGCTGTATATCACCTTTCAAAACCTGCAAAAAAAACACTGACAAATAAGTGACCATCTGCTTTATTTTACAAAATTTGGAACATAAGACTAGAATCAAGCATCAGACTGGAATAACTTTAAGTTTCCTTTCACGTTTAACTAATTAAGCCCAGTTTTCAAAAAATATATCAATTAGAGGATCTACCTATTCAAACATGCTTAAAGAGAAGCATTATAAACAGTTCTGAACTTGCTTATTCTTTTTATTTTTTTATGTATAGTCATAATATATGTGACCATATCATCACAATCCTTCAAAGGCTGAAAAATAGACCAAGACATATCAGGGAAAATGCTTCTGGTTAACCACTGTAATTCTAGTATGTTTCTCTGACCAATTCCACTGAATCTAACAGAAAACCAGTTCCAGATGAAACCCAAACAAGTCAACAGTTATCTGGATTTTACTGCAATGATCATTTTTTTGTAATTTGTATTACTATTCCTAAGGTCTGTAACATAATGATAATTTCAGTAAGACTCACAAAATCAAATTGTAAGGGTTGGCAGGTCTGACAATATAAACGTGAAGATGAAGCAAGATATTCCAAGGAATTAAAGGATTCACGGTACCAATTCAGTTCCCATAGTAAACCTATGCAAACACCATGATATTAAAAATTCAATAACTTTAAATTTCTGGGTGCTCATGATCAAACCTATATTTTTCAGTATAGATGAAACCTCGATGACAGCTTCTGCATAGAGAAAAGGACATGAGCCGCGGCATTTTCTGAACCTACATGTATGTGATGAAACATGCTTTCAATTCCGCACCAAAGAGTCAGGTGCTAATTTCAGTAATGAGTACTCCAAGCTCAAGACTGTTAAAAGACTGAAATTCCATCAAGAAAACAATGTCTCTATTTTTTTTCAGTTACAACTAGGATAAGCTCTCAAAAGGTTCTACTTCCTACTAAATAACTTTCATTATCAACCAATCCTGGCCACCCAAACCCATATATACTCTATGTTATGTTCATCCATTTCCAGGCTTGTTCCCATTTTCTACACAATTAGTACCATGTGTCCTATAGGAGACCTTCATTTGGCCTTGACTCTGCCTGAGGATCACATGAAAAACAGAGGTGCATGTGTGTGAAAGTGAAGTGCTGGGCAATTCTAAAGACCACAGACAATAGTCATCCCTCCCAGGGTATGAATTACTATCCTATACAAATAAATACAACAAAAAAAATTACCCAGGATTTTCAAATGACCTTAACCTTACCAGCATGTCATATAGAGAGCAGGAGTGCATGGATTTGAATGGGGTATAGCTTGCTAATTATACAGTCCAAGTATGACAGCTATCCTTCCCAGGGTTCTGGACTTGTGACCATACAAAAATTTTTAACTGATAACTTCATGTAGATTTTTAAACGACTTTGATCTTGCATGTGGGTCATGAGGAGGGTACAGATGCATGGATATGAAATGGAAAAAACATATTAATTTTAGTTTGTTATATTCAAATGACACCGAGATTGCCTGTGGGTCATAGGATGGGTAGGGGTGCATGAATCTAAATGTGCAGTGTTAATTCCACACTTTCAGTGTGCAAGTTACTCTCATGGTGTTTGAAACATATGACATTAAAGGAAGCCTTTAACCAAAACCCTTAACCAATCTTGATGAAGTATGTCTTGTCTATGCTAACACTGAGGAGGAGTCATACCCATGTTTTGTCAATGCTAAAGCTAAAGATTAGTCAAACCCGTGTCTTGCCTATGCTAAAGCTAAAAATGAGTAATACCCATATCTTGTCTATGCTAAGGATACAGATGAGTCATACCCATGCCTTGTCTATGCTAAAGCTAAAGATGAGTAATACCCATATCTTGTCTATACTAAAGCTAGAGATGAGTCATACCCATGTCTTGTCTATGCTAAGGATACAGATGAGTCATACCCATGTCTTGTCTATGCTAAGGATACAGATGAGTCATACCCATGTCTTGTCTATGCTAAGGATACAGATGAGTCATACCCATGTCTTGTCTATGCTAAGGATACAGATGAGTCATACCCATGCTATGCGGATACAGATGAGTCATACCCATGTCTTGTCTATGCTAAGGAGACAGATGAGTCATACCCATGTCTTGTCTATGCTAAGGATACAGATGAGTCATACCCATGTCTTGTCTACGCTAAGGATACAGATGAGTCATATCCATGTCTTGTCTATGCTAAGGATACAGATGAGTCATACCCATGTCTTGTCTATGCTAAGGATACAGATGAGTCATACCCATGTCTTGTCTATGCTAAGGATACAGACGAGTCATACCCATGTCTTGTCTATGCTAAGGATACAGATGAGTCATACCCATGTCTTGTCTATGCTAAGGATACAGATGAGTCATACCCATGTCTTGTTTATGCTAAGGATACAGATGAGTCATACCCATGTTTTGTCTATACTAAAGCTAGAGATGAGTAATACCCATGTCTTGTCTATGCCAAAGCTAGAGATCAGTCATACTGTCTTGTCTATGCTATAGCTAGAGATGAGTCATGCCCATGTCTTGCCTATGCTACAGCTAGAGATGAGTCATGCCCATGACTTGTCAATGCTAAAGCTAGAGAGACAAAATATTCTAAGTAAGGATTCAGAAGCTCTTGTACTTTAAAAGCAAATACATGAGTGAATATGCAAGTATGGTTCCTGTGCAGGTATAAACTGATAAAATTAATTGTATATGTACACGGGTAAATTCAATGATAAAGAAAAGCTACATTAACTTTCAATGACTTGAGTTCTCATTTGACAAAGCTGAACATCTTGTTGCTGTTCTTTGACAATATCTTAACTTTCCTTTCATCTACTCTACCTCCTGATGTTCAATGTAAGCATCAACATAAATGAGATTATGATAATTAGTTAGTGATTTCACTTTACCTGCCTTAACAATAACATATATTCTTAAAAAAGAGATAAAACCTAGTTCATGGTTTGGTGAGTATAATGTCATTTTTCAGCTTGACAGACCATGAACAGTAAATTTAGTAGAACCCCGGAAGACCCCTAGAAGAACCAATGACCCATGGGAGGCTCCTGACATGCTTTCTCACATTTCAACACTGGCTAGGATGAGCCTCAGACCCATGCTGACAAAGGTGAGAAGTTAGTGATCTGCAACAAGTGCATCAGACCACGTCATACCCATGGTGCCCCAGACAAAACCTAGTAGCAAGTGAATCTTAATAGATATTGTGTGTATTTTCTGACTGATGACACAAGGTATCATGGAAATGTGACACATTCCATCTCAGATGCATTTCTTGGCTGTTCAAAAAATTGTTTCCGAGCTGAAAGAAATATTTTTTGATGCTGTCACTAACTTGAAAATAACAGCATAAATTTTACAGAATTTTAATAGTGGATAAGTCCTGAAAATAATCTGTGTATGAACACCCATCATCTAATAACTGACTACTCAGGTGGCTGATGTCAAATAACAAGTAACTGCCAAATCTGTCATCTGATTGACTAATTTCAACTCACTGACCAGAGTCCAAAACTCTGGAGTTCAATCTGAGTTTGTGTGTGAAAATTATTTGTAATCTTTTGGACTTGGAAGTTAAAAATATATTCTAACACTCAAATTCAGACTGAACTCAAAAAATCTGAAATCTGATTGGTTAGCTTTTAAGCTCTGACCAATCAGCTTGCAAATTTTGAGTCAAGCCTGAGAAATGAAACCCTTATACCATGTTTTCTTATCCAACTTGAAAATAAGGAACCCTTCCCAATATGTATACTTCCCTTTTGTTCTCCAATTTCAAATCCATGAGTTCTTTCTGATTACTAATTAATCTGATTACAATATCAATAATCAATAATTAACATTTCTTGCTCAAAGTCTGGAACATTTTTAGGTATTGTCTGTTTACTTTCACTATAATGTAATCAACTATTGTTAAAATCATGCTTGACAAAGACTGTCCCCTTTCAATCATTTAATAAATAAAGAGAAAATAAGCTTTGCTCATTACTCCTGTATGTATTTACCACTTCAAGTACATACCCACTTATCATTTCCTGACTTGTCAAACAAGAGACCTTTTCCAAACTTTCTAGTTTAATCTCATAGGTTTCTTCTCACTGAACTAAATCAGGTCATCTGTTGAATACTGACAAATACAGGGATGTTAATTATAAGGTACTAAATACATGAGTATATTCAGTGTAAGAATAACCTATCATTATATTGTTTGGTTCAATTACCTGTAGTCCAGGCCAGAAAGCTAACAATGCATCCATAAAGTGTTTAGAAGTTGACAGGGGTCTATGCATGTGGACATCCACCAACATGGGGCCCTGGCTTACATACTTCATGATGGCGTCGTAGTGCTGCAGATGTAGAGGATCATAAAGAGTACTCATTTCATATGGAACATACAATTTTATCCTCCGTTAGCAGAAGCAGAAACTTTAAAATGAAAAAAAATAACTATTTTTTCACAAAATTTATCTGAAATGGAACAAATATAAAAGTCTATTCATTATATGGAAGATCTCCAGTTGTTTTGTGTAACAAAATCAAATTACAATCAGTTTGTGTAGCAACGGCTGCCATCGCAAACAAAATCAAATTACAATCAGTTTGTGTAGCAACGGCTGCATCGCAAACAAAATCAAATTACAATCAGTTTGTGTAGCAACGGCGTGTAGCAATGGCTGCATCGCAACGGACCATAACACTCTACTATTTCTTCAGCTGAATCTTAAACAGAAAAACGTCTCTTCGACAACCAAAGTTTGGAATGCTTCATATCCATAACATTTAAGGTCAAATTAATTTAAAGATGCACAGCAACTTGGGCTGAAATGCAATATTACTTAGTAAAGTTCTGTGGCAGAACGAAAAGTTTGGAGGACAGGTAATCAGGGGTCATAACTGTTCTAAATGACAATGTGACCTACCAGAATATAAATGCGTTCAAAGTGTCATCATTATAAAGACACAAGCAAAATCTGATTGAAATCCAATAAAGCTTATTTAAGTTTTTGCTGCTTAAACCAAAACCAGGAGAACTTGAAATCTGGGACAATAACATCTGTAAATGATGTTATGGAATACTGAAAATCGAATTCATACAAGATGACACACACCAAGTTTAGTTGACATTCATCTAGTTTTGTGAGGTTGTCTTTCAGAAACTTAAGTCAGGAGGATGAACAATCATGGGCCATAACTCTTCTAAATGTCACTAAACTCATATAAAGCACAAATAATGAGAAAATGTTCATACCAAACTACATGAGAATGTATTACAAGCTAATCTGATTACAAACAACATTCCTAATAAAGATGTAAAGTTAATTGTTAATGGCAAAATCTATCTGAACTGGAACATCTAGGTCATGAGACAAGGTATACACAAAACTGCATCCAAATAGTAGAGATAAACAATTACATCATCAATTTATGCACTGCATACTAGTGATTTTCTTTAAGCAAACAGGACAAACTAAACTGAAAACTACTGTATTGACAGATGACTTGTGTCAGCCAGTGAATGAGTTTACTGCATAAAATTGATACAAAATTATGTTGCTATATCAATGTTTTGGTCCAAAAACATTAGAGAACAATCTATAATTTAAAGACAATAAAGTTCATATTCAAGTAGAGTGGCAATACAAAATAATCTCACCTGACAAAGAACATTTCATTGACGTATGATCATTCATGTCACAAGGAAACTCAGAAATCCAAAGTCAAGATAAATTCATATAATTTTAATCATAGAAGACTAATCTGGCTTAATTAATCTGAAACATTTACTGACCTATTAAATTAAAGAGACTAGAGATGGTATTGTTTTGCAACTGAAATATGATTTTCGTATATAAATAAGCATTTTGCTTACATGCTTAAGTTTTTCATCCATAAAGGTAAGGAAAATATTGACAATTGATTGGGTTGCTCTATAACTATTTTGAAAAATCCCATGGTCATGAACACCTTAATCTCCAATCTGCTGATATATCTTCGAGACCAGCTAATTTTCCAGATAAAATTTACTAGTACAAACTAAACTTTATTTTTATAAAATAGCACTATATTCTGATCCACAATCTCTGTGTTCTGGAATTGAATAGATGAAACCTTCAGGTCTACACATAATAGGCAACTCACCTACCAAATGTCACCCAATTATGTGTAAGGGTTAAAGGACTATGCTGGTTACAAAAGTTTAAAGGGATGAACAGATGGACTGACAGACAGACTGATGACAGATAAAAATAATTAATATAGGGCAGCTGCATCTCAATGCAGGCACAAAGAAAAATGTTTAGTAGCAGAAATGTGTTGTGCATTTATCCGTGGTCCAGATAAAAGCTGAAAGATTTAATCAAACTTATTCTGTGACAAATTATTGTGAGTGGAATTGATGCACAAAGAGAAACTGCATAGCTTAACATTTAACATTATCCAGAACCTACACAGAAAGAAACTGTATAATTTCTTAACAGCTAAGATTATCAAAGACATACACAAGGAATGAAAAATTCCACAGTACAGTAAAACCTGTTTTGAGAGACCGCCCCTTCTGCCAACAAAAAGCGGTCTCTCAAGACAGGTGGTCTCTCATAACAGGCTTGTACAAAAAGACCAATTTCCAAGGTCCAGTTTCAGAACAATTTCAAGAAAAATAACCACAATCACTGTACATATATTCTATTCTTTATTAATATTTCTTGCTAAAATATTGTATGCATTCATCTAAAAACAAAATTATATAGCAATAAAGATATACTTCTGTCATTAAACATGAAATCACATTTACATTTGAAGATCACATATTTTAGCATATGAAGTCGTTTCTGAATTACTCCTTTTCCTTTATAACAACCTAAATTTGTTTTACCGACTTTTAAACCACTTTTTTGCAAGCAGTCTGCTCTTTTTCACTTCTTTCAGTTACAATAATTATTTTCTCCAGCCTTAAAATTTGTTTCTTTTTAGTTAGAGGTTCATCGATTGTCATCAAGGTTCTAGGTGTTAAAATTTTTAGTGCTCAGTTGTAATATCGAATGTAAAGACGGTTTTGACTGGGCTGTGGGAAAATATGAAAAATCTATACATGTGCATTGCATATCTAACAATTAATGAAATAAAAAGAAACAATTATCTTATCCAGAAACAGAACCATTTACTCAGAGACAAAAGTCAACGGCTTCATTCAAAGATGACATACTAGGATTAACTCCATAAGCTAAGTGTACAACCCGGTCGCACCAACTTGAATAGACAACAGCTTTGTGACTGGGATGTAATCACTTAACATCGGGGGGGAAAAACAACAAACATCACAAGTCTTGAACACTATCAATCGAATCCCACAGACGATTCTCTCTTGCTGGTTTAATAGACAATGACCTTATTCAACTCCGGCAATATGGATTAACTCTAAAGACAAACAATATACGCGACCACTACGTCAACTTTTGCTCCACAACGTCAATTCGTGACATGTACATTAGCCTGGTTTACGGACTGTAGCATCTATCCTTTTTTTTTTTAATATTCCTTTTATGCATGGTTTTTATCAGAACAATCGTTACTAATCAGTGGTTGTTGTAACAATTGATTACATATAGGTCAGTCGTGTCCGTCTGTTCTCGCGATACGGTCGTTCACATGGATATCAGGTCCTGCAATTAGGGCAGGGAAGCAGGCCAAGTGCAGGAATAATTAGTCTGGTTCCCTGCTTTGAATTGTCCCTGCGTTGCTGCAATTAGGGCCGGGAAGCAGGCCAAGTGCGGGAATAATTAGTCTGGTTCCCTGCTTTGAATTGTCCCTGCGTTGCTCACCCCTATATGAATATGGAGAACAACGCAGGGAGAATATGAATCAGGGAACCAGACTAGGAAATAATCTACATATGGTTTACGACAGAAGCTATAAAACACTAAAAGCGCAGTGAAAAAAATTCAGACATCGGTAGCCAGCCTATTTTTGCACAAAAAAAATTTTAAATTTAGAACGGTATGAGTGGTCGTTCTTACAGGATTAAATAAAGGTCAGTGGAGTTTATCCTCGTTTTTGTGATGTGGTCATTCATAGCAGTGTCGAAATGCATATTTTGCCAAGACATCACGGTCGCTGGTCGCATTCAGCAGGTGGTCGCTCATAACAGAGTGTTTATATAATAAAATCGATCCATGCATTACGATTGTGGTCAGAAATGACAGGTGGTCGCTCATAGCAGAGGGCGCTCATGACAGATTTTACTGTACTTCTAGGAACCTGCATGTCTAGCATACAAACCAGCTATTTTTAGGAATACTACATGTATGTTTTGCATACAAACCAGCTATTTTTAGGAACACTACAGTATGTCTTGCATACAAACTAGCTATTCTTAGGAACACTACATGTCTGTCTTGCATACAAACCAGCTATTTTTAGGAACACTACAGTATGTCTTGCATACAAACTAGCTATTCTTAGGAACACTACATGTCTGTCTTGCATACAAACCAGCTATTCTTAGGAACACTACATGTATGTCTTGCATACAAACCAGCTATTCTTAGGAACACAACATGTATGTCTTGCATACAAACCAGCTATTCTTAGGAATACTACATGTATGTCTTGCATACAAACCAGCTATTCTTAGGAACATTACATGTATGTCATGCATACAAACCAGCTATTTTTAGGAACACTATATGTATGTCTTGCATACAAACCAGCTATTTTGCATATTATTAAATATTAAATCTTTATATTGTTGAAACTGATGCTGGCATTGTATCCAGAAATGTGATATGTATGTCTTAATATTTGCCAATGTAGACAAAAATATTTAATCATCGATATCTACTCATTATTTTCCACACATCGGAATATTTCTCAACACTGCACTGCATCATAATGCATAACACATGCACAATGTACTACCATGTTTGTAGTGCTACATGCATGCAAATACTTGGTTGTATCATTATCTGTGTATTCCACCAGAATCAAAAGAAATTAAACTAGTTCATTTCAAGTATTGCTTCCTGTTCATTATTTAATAATGAAAAGAAAAGCAGTGTCTGTTTGAATTGATAAATACCTGTTTTCAATGGTGCAGTTTTACATTTTCATCTAGCAAGCCTGTGAGTACATCAGCATATTACAGGATTAAATTATCATAGTCTGGTATGTATCAAAGGACACATTTTTACCTAATCCCTCAAAGGGTATATAAAGACATCCACATTTTCACATACAAATGTTGTAACCTATAAACATTAATCCAACTGACCTTACTGAATCTTTCATGTCAGGTGTTGTAACCTATAAACATTAATCCAGCTGGCCTTACTGAATCTTTCATGACAGGTGATGTAACCTAAAAACATTAATCCAGCTGACCTTATTGAATCTTTCATGACAGGTGTTGTAACCCATAAACAATAATCAAACTGACCTTATTGAATCTTTCATGACAGGCATTGTAACCAATAAACATTAATCCAGCTGACCTTACTAAAACTTTCCAGACAGGCATTGTAACCTATAAATCCAGCTGACCTTACTGAATCTTTCCGGATAGGTGTTGTAACCTATAAATCCAGCTGACCTTACTGAATCTTTCCAGGTACATGTTGTAACCAATAAAGATTAATCCAACTGACCTTATTGAATCTTTCCAGGTAGGTGTCATCTCCTAAAAGGATATAGGCCTTCAGCACATACTCATAGTAGGAGTCAATGCCTGCACCAACTCCACTCTCTGGTAAGAAAAAAGAAATTCAAAACATCCCTAGTTAATGAAGGCACATTACTAACTGCTGCACTTACAGAGGACCAAATTATATTATCTTTCCTTTTAAAAACTGAAGATATATATCAGTTTATCATTATATATATAATCAGGGTTGGCTCTGGTTTTAAAAAAGTTGTCGCCCAAAAAATTGCCAACCTCGACAGTGTGACCCTGCTATAGCATGCTCCGTTATAACATGAATTTGGATATAACATGGTTGTGGTGTGGCTCCCGAAATTTCATATACATATATTTTTCTCGTACACAAAAAAGAAATTTTCTTTCTTAAAAGTATGAAAAAAACCCATAAAAAGTTTATCATTTTAGGGAAGAGATCGCTTATGCATAATACAAGATGATGGTGGCGTGGCTCCTGAAATTTTATATGCATTTTTCTCATACACGAAAAAATAGTTTTCTTCTTAAAAGTACGAAAAATAATGTGTAAAAGTTTATTCAGGAATCGCGCAGGGCTTTGCCAGTGTCGCAAATTGCGATTTTTTTTTTTTTTATTGGTGGCAAAATATGCCATTTGGCGATTTTTTTTTATTGGCAGCATTGTTGGCTGTTTAAACTTGTATGTACAACCATTGGTTT
>JAECUM010000766.1:0-14471 GCA_016617855.1 Megalonaias nervosa
TCCAAGAGGAAGATAAGTAAAGATCATAATTCCGTCCAAGAGGAAGATAAGTAAAGATCATAATTCCATCCAAGAGGAAGATAAGTAAAGATCATAATTCTGTCCAAGAGGAAGATAAGTAAAGATCATAATTCCATCCAAGAGGAAGATAAGTAGAGATCATAATTCTATCCAAGAGGAGGATAGTCACATACTTCTACAATTAAAGATGATAATTCTGTCCAAGAGAAACATAGACACATCGTTCTGAAATTAAAGATTATACTTCTGTCCAAGAGAAACATAGACACATCCTTCAACAATTAAAGATTATAATTCTGTCCAAGAGAAACATAGACACATCCTTCAACAATTAAAGATGATAATTCTGTCCAAGAGAAACATAGACACATCCTTCAACAATTAAAGATGATAATTCTGTCCAAGATGAAGATAGACATAAATATAAAAAGCCACATGCAACCACAGATTGCAGGATTTAAATGCAAAAGGATTTCAAAATATGTACTGCATATACTTCCTTATTAGTCAAATCCATATACAAACAGCATAAGGCCAGATATGCTGGTGAATTATGCAATAGCAGATCTTGATCTATGCAGTTTACATTTGGACTTATAAGTGAGTATATACAGTAATTATGTAGCTAACCAAATGGTTGCAGTATGAAGTTTCAGAATTTAGCTAAAATGAGCCATAACTGTGTTATAAATGGTAAGAGAATGATAAAACCTTCACATGGCACATTTTGAAATGATAGTTAACATATTAAGTGGCATTAAAATAGAAATGTATTTTACAAAGTGTTATAAAGCATGATGCATTATAAGGTTTCCTAGACAGTATAAATTGATTTAAACTAAGCACACAAGATTAAAATTAGACTGAAGAAAATTGTATTTAATAAGACTCGAGATTAATTTGGTCCAAATTTAAAATCAACATTAGCTTGTTTACAGCTCAAAATCAGAACATATCTCAACTGCGCCGATGGCCTAGTGGTTAGAGCATCTGCCTTGGATGTGGGAGGTCATGGGTTCAAACCTCGGCTGAGTCATACCAAAGAATTATAAAAGATGGTACTAACAGCTGCCTTGCTAGGTGCTCAGGATTAAGAAGTTAGTATTAGGAATGGTCGGTCTGGTGTCAGGATAAAGTGACAGGGTGGGACATGATGCTACATGTCTGCCGCATGATGCTCCAGTGCTAGACATCACAATAAACTGCCACACTGCAGACATGGTAGTGATATGACTGAAAAATTGTTAAAGCTGCGTTAAAAATCCAGTCACACACACACATGTACACACAAAACACATCTCCTGTTGTATTGTTTTGAAAGGCTGTACTCTAGATTATTGTCAGAACTAGTTCAAATGTTGGAATTTCTTAGATGAACAAAAGAATCTAAGTTGCTTCCTAATGTTCAAGTGAGATACTGTAATATGGTTTGAAGGCCTGCTTCATTATAAAGATAATGTTTCCCCAAAGAGAGCTGGAGATAAGTGGATAAGTGGGTCCATTATATGATACCCAGGGTATATTCTAAAAGACCTGTTGTTATGTATATTTAATTTACATTTTTTGTTTGTTTGTTTTTATTATTTTTTAAAATTTCATTACATGCTATTGTAATGTAACATTGTATGTTGGACTTGACCTTGTCCGAAATTGAGTTAATTTCTGCTTTTTTATTTTGTTCTGTGTAAACAACTAATACATAGCTAAATTATTCTCTCTGTGTATGGGTTTAAAATCAGAATTATTATTAATAGAAGTAAATATCTTTATTTGGGTCTGGGTCTAGGATTTGGAATTTCCTTAGTGTATTTGACTATTTTGTAAATATCAGAATCATTCTAGAAGGTTATTGTCCATTAGGTAATAGTTGTTTTTAATAAAAATGCTATTTGTGACCTGAGGTCAAGTAGAGAACTATATAATCTGTAGCAGAGAGGATTTTTCAGTCATGCTTTAAGATCTAACACTTTCAAGTTGCATTATATATTGTGTCCAGTATTTCATGCTTGGGGTGGAAATTTTATTTCTTCAAATTATTGAATTCAGGTGATTATTTTCTCTAGAAATACAAAAGTGCTCGGATAAAATTCATGGACAGAGACATTCACTGGAATTTATAGTTAATTCAAACCAGGAATTATATTACTGTGATTCAACAAAAGACTGTCGACACATCAACACTCTATAACCTACCAAAGACATGTCATCACCTTCAGTTTTTGGAATTCTTCTGGACTTCATAACTGAATTTTATTCAGGACTTTAAATTATTAGGACTTGTGTCAGTAATTCTTGGATTATTTTGGGATTTAATTTGCAATACCATAAGTTCTTTTTTCTCATTTTCACTTTGTATTCTAGGGAAATAAATAATTTTCAAATTTAAAAAGCTTGTTTCTTTTCACTCTTTTCTGTTACTAATTTAAGAGCATAGACTCGTAACACTATATAAGTTTAGTTTGGGCAAAACCTTAGGTGAGGAATCACATTCAGAAAAAGAGCTATTTAGTTACCTTGACTGTATCAGTCCTAAGATGTATTCTTTTGCCATCAAATTGGAAATCAGTATAACTGATCTTTTAGCTTTACTGGTCACAGACCAGGAGAATTTACGGCAGGCATGTGCAACTTCCTCCACAGTGTGGGCCAAATAAGCAGTTTTTAAAGCCATGCTGTATGATGTAAATAAGTAGATAAAACCAGGTTTTGGGCCAAATCTAGCCTGTGGGGTCTAAAGGAAAATGGTGCTGATTTGATGTCCAGTATGGCCACCAAGGCAGCCATCTAGAAACTTTTATTGCTGTGCCTGAATGTAAAATCATATTGAAATAAGGTTGCCACCAAGGATTTATGATGTTGTGTTGGTCCTAACTGGAAAGGGTGCTGGCTCACAAATATGGCCACCGGCCATCTTGAAAATCTTGTTATCGCTACTTCAACAAAAATTTACGATGTATATCATTAGTTCTAAATAGAAATGGTGTGAATCTGATATCCAATATGGCCATGATGGCAGCCATCTTGAAAGTCTTGTTATTGTTAATCCACCAAAATAGGAAGTCATATCATCATAGGGTTTTCATCAGAACAGAAGACATCTTTTATTTTGTTGGTCCTAATAGTGCTGATTTGACATCCAGTATGGCCACCATGGTAACCAGTTTGGAAATACTGGTATCTCTTCTCCTAAATGGAAGACTGTATGAATATGGGTCTTATGATACCAAGTTGGTCCTAAATGAAATGGATGCCAGTTATACATCCAATATAGCTACCATAACAGTTTGAAAGTTTGCTGTTGCTATGATCCCTGATTGGAGGGTGATATAGACATGATGTTTTCGCCAGAATACTTCCAGTGATGTTTACTTAATTCTAAATAAAAATATTGCCAATATAACATTCAAGATGTCCACCATAGCAGCTAATTTGAAAATCTGTTTCAACACTCAGTGGTTATAAGGAAGAAATGGTCTTATCTTGAATTCCTGTAAATTCTAGGGACTTTGGTTCATACTGTTACATTTTGATTGAAAAGATTTTTTTTTCTTTCAGACTTTCACTTTCCCAGACTTAATTCTGGCTCAGAGGAATGGAGAAACTGGCAGATAGTAAGTACAAGAGATTTTATTTTTGCCCTGCCACCAGTGTGGAAACAGCAGTTAATGTTACACTTGTCCACCCATCTATCTGTCCATCTCTCATTCTATCCATCATCTATCACACTATAGCAAAATTTTCCATTTAGGTTATTTACTTCTGACTGCAGTTTTGGCTGCAGGGTAATTCAGCTTTGTGTGGGATGCAAAACCATTTATCAAAAGCAGGTCATTGTGTTCTGTATCGCACACTTTCTTGACATTGGTATTGTTTTGCATTTGCATAAATTTTCATATAAACTTTGGGTTTTAGGGTTCTTGCACCTTCATATATATGTGTGTTTTAGTGAGTACAACTTTCACCAATTAAAATTGGTTATGGTGACCTATATTTTATGGTTTCATTGACTTATTATATTTTGCATTTACTGCAAGTCAGTTTAGCAGGAAATTCACAGACATTGAAACTACCGTCTTGGAAAAACCTATGCATGGCTGATAGGTCACTTATATTCATTACTTATAAAGGGCTTATAAGTGACTATTCTTTATACTTATAGGTAACTTATAAGTGACATATTAGTGAAGGATTATGATTTTATGCAAATTAGGCATTTTGTATAAAAATTACACATTTCAGTTATAAATGAAGCATACATCACTTCCAAGTGGAATTTGAGCCATTCACTTATTACACTTCACTTATTCACTTCATGCAATTTCAGACCACTTAAAATGTCATTCACTTTATACTTACACTTGAGATAAAAGCAAATTTCCACAAAATTCAGTGAATTTGGGCTTTAAAAAAGCCCCTACCAAACAGGAAATTGTGTCCTTATATAAATAAAGTCATCAGTTTTATAGAATGTATACATAAAAGTTCTGACCTTATAAAAATCTCAATTAAAATGACGATCTGTGAAGTGATTTCCAATACATCTGCATGCTGCTTGTAGCCACATTTCACATAGCTTGCTCATTATCAAATTGTTAACTGAAATAACACATATCAAATTGTTAACTGAAATAACACATATCAGATTGTTAACTGAAATAACACATATCAAATTGTTAACGGAAATAACACATATAAATGATAACCATGAAGATAATTAATTCCCAAAGTAGCAAATAATAAATTTTTTCTTTCAAACATATTTTCTGGGCGGATTCCATCATCATCAAGTAGGCATGCAATTGAATTCAAATGCAGGTTTTGACTCATGGGTGGCAGTGAAATTTTGTAGAATCTGATGACCATTCTACTTCATCTGGTAAATGTAGACTGCCCCAAATTCAGTTGTAAGTGAGTGAACCCTGGGATATTGGGATATAGGATGCTGAAAAGCACAAAGACAAAGAAAACCAAACCACCATAGGGAACAAGTCAACATAACAATTCCATTGAATGATGCAGACCACCAATGGTTCAAATTCTGGAATGGAAGTGTGACAAAGACTAAATTATGATACTGTTTGCCACATAGATCTTTTGAGCTACAGATTTTTTGTTGAAAAATCTTTTTGATGTCAAATAATTCTTCGGTGGCCAACAATAAATTATTTTCTATGATTCCATTAGAATATACACATTGTATTTATAAAAAATAATTTATCATTTGACGTTGAGATTGTCCTTGTTTACATGGTGTGTCTGCATTATGTGGTTGTGTATGCTCACACGTCCTCATTTTACACACACACACACACACACACACACACACACACACACACACACACACACACACACACACACACACACACACACACACACACACACACACTTTGTATATTTAATTTGTATTGTTTTAGTTTTTTTAATATTTTTTTTATTCATCATATGCTATGGGTAACTTAAAATTGTATAGCTGACCTTGTCTAAAATCAGTGACAGTTTTGTAAACACAACGTTGTTTACCTTTTTCTGACTGAAGGCTAAATATTATGATTATTACGTTAGTCTGAGTCAAGGACATTGTGTTTACCATGTTCATTATTATAATTTTAGTAAAAGACCTTCTAATTATAACTAAGATTTTATCTTGTAAACGTTTGGAACCTTCTGGAATGAAATTTTCCATTAGGAATATTTTTTTTAAAGAAAATGCTAATTGTGACCTAGGTCGGGTAGAGGAGTATAAAACCTTGTTCACTGGAAAAATTATTATTCCTGCAATAACATCTGAAGCAGAAATCAGTCTTATTGTTGTGTCCAGTATTTCATTTGGACTGGAAGTTATTTATTCAAATTATTTATTCACTGGAAATACAAAGTCCTCATCAAAAATAATATTCTTGGAAATAGAGATTTGGATTTATAGTGAAATTCAAATAAGGGTATATTCTTGGATATTATTATTGTGATTCAATAAAAAAACATCATTACTAATCATGACACCACATGTATTCTTTCATCGTTGGATTTATTTTAGAATACCACATAAGCTTTTTCATAACTTTATTCTTTAGAAGTCATGTTTTGCAATTCTTGGATTATTTGGCATTTAATTCGCAATACCATAAGTTTTTTTTTCACATTTTCACTTTGCATTTTGGGGAAATAAATTATTTGTTGAGTTTGACAAAACTTGTTGCTTTTTGCTCTTCTCTGGTACTTCATTTAAGACAGTAGGGTTGTAACATCACACACAGACACACGCATGCATTCACGTGTGCGCACAGACAGACAGACACACACACACACACACACACACACACACACACACACACACACACACACACACACACACACACACACACACACACACACAGAGCTTTATTCTAGTTTTGATTCAGAAGATGCATTGAAATTGGAAATATTATTTCAATGTTTTCCTTTTTAAAATCTCAAAATATTTTAAATAAAGTCTTATGGTCACTTGTTAGGTAGTGGTTTGTTTGTTTATCATTATCTAGAGGATGATCAACCATTGTGTTATTGCCAGGATTGAGTAAATAATAAAATACATATGAAATTAATGGATGGTATAACAGAGATCTTAGTAGGGATATAGAATAGAACAGCATGAGCCCCTGTATCTAAATTTCAGAATGTGGTGGGATGATGTATGAGATTCCCCACTCCTTGTGGCTTTTGGTTATCATTATCTAGAAGATGATCGACCATGGTGTTACTGCCTGGATCAAGTAAATAATAGAATATAATATGCCGTTTTGGCCGGTAAATTTTCAAAAAATATTTTGTTTGGGTCACTCCAGCAAATATGGACTCAGGATCCAGTAACATTTGTACCTGAAATTCTGTTATCCTATTTAATTTCCTATAATTGACACAAAATCGGTGGACTGCTCCAGTGGCCTAAGTGGTTAGAGCATCTGCCTCGGATGAGGGAGGTCATATGTTCAAATTCCGGCCATGTCATATCAGAGACTTACAAAAATGGTACTAGCAGCTGCTGACACTTGGTGCTCAGCATTACGAGGTTAGTGTTAGGACTAGTCGGTCCATTGTCAAGATAATGTGACTGTGTGGGACATGATGCTACATGTCTGCGGCATGATGCCCCAGTGCTAGACAACACAATAAACTGCCACACTGCAGACATTGTAGCAATATGACTGAAAAATTGTTAAAAGCTACCTTAAAAATCCAAATCAGACATACACACACTCTCTCTCTTTCTAGCCTTTTTGAGTCTTGACTGTAGACTGTGATCCTTTCCATACTGTTTTGCACAGTAAAATATAACAATTTATTCAGTTACATAAACAAATTTAAATTGAACATAACATTTGAATGATACACTTTCTCTTAGAAATATAATTACCAAGCTATAAAAAAAATTAAATTAGCCATTTTGTTTATACAATTAGACAAATTTCATCATGAAATTGACTGAATGATCAAACTCATTTGCTCAGCATGCCTGCATAACCTGGTTGCTTCCGGTCCTTCCAAATTCAGTGTTGGTAACAGATCAGAGTAACTGTATTCCTTTTCCTCCTCTGTCTCTGTCCAGCTTCTTTCAGGTCATCAACTGTAACTTGGTTGTCTGCTTTCTTTCCCCACTGTGTGGTGCATACAGGGAGCTATTTTTCCCTCTTAAGATAAATACATAAATATGCAAACTAAATATTTGTCATGCTTTTTTACTTCTGAGATTGAACAATAATCTCCACTCTTGTTATGTCAGATATTGTCTTATCATAATTCAGCAGAAACCAAGGCTAATAATGGGTCAGTGTGCAGCCTGATACACAACTCTAGATTAAAGTATCTCTGCAATGGCTAGTCGCATTCATAACATTCAAGACAAATGAATGCAAACAATTACCTTCTGAACTCATCAAATGAAAATTGATGCATGAATTTAAAACAAATAAATTTAAACAAATAATTACAAAGTTATGTCAAAATGAATAAATTGTACTTGCTTGAGACAAAGCTTGTGCTTTCTGAGACTTGCTTTTTCCTATGCAGCCGTGTCCCTCAACTTCCAGACACCCATCCCTTGGACAATTTTAATGAGAAAAGATACTTGCTATTTTTTCCAGAGTTACATTCTTGCCTTCCCACAGAAACTTTGACTAATTTTGCGAGGTAAAACATCTAAAAAATCAATCATGCCTCAGAAGGAGCTTCAGATCCATTGCAGGCTGGTGATTTATTGTGAGCCTAGCCCATATGTCAATGTTAATTGTTATGTGTCGCAACAAGATTCAATCTGTTATGTGTTGCCATCTTTCAGAATTCACTCTGTTATATAAAGCATGATGAAATTCTTTGAAACTCACTGAAACTGATAAATCTTGTTGGAAGGTATGAATTTTGGAGAGAAAAAAATCAAAGTTCCACCTTTGTTGAACTTGGATGTATTTTGCAGTAATCCTGAGACCATATTTTGCAGTAGAATGTTATATATATTGACAATGTTCATGAACTTAATGTTCACTTGTATTCAGCTGATCAAAGGCTTATACCACCGATATGTTGCTTATGTCACATATAAGTGTAATGTAGGCCAAGCCTGGATCAAAATTGTGTTCACTTATACTATATATATTCTTACACAGACTAATATTTAAAGTATACATGATGCAAGTAAATTACCATCATCATCATCATCAGTCCTGTAGTCTGGTAGACCGTTGGGGCACCACACAAGACCGAACAATCAGCTTCCTCCATTCCTCTTGATTTTCCGTCTTTCTCATTGAGTTGCTCAATGTCAAGCCTGTCCACTCTCAAATGTTGTCTTCCCACCTCTTTCTCTGCCTGCCTCTCTTTCTTCTTCCTTGTACAGTGCCTTGCAGGATTGTCTTGGCAAGTCCTGATGATTGTGAGACATGCCCATACCACTGCAGTTTACGTTTTTTCACTGCTCAGGAGGTCTTCATGAGGCCCAATGGCTTGTCTGATCCTTTGCCGTATTTCTTCATTGGTGACACAATCTTTGTATGAGACGATGAGGATCTTTTGAAATCATCTCATCTCTGTGGCTTGTATCCTTTTCTCTAAGTCAGCTGTTATGGTCCATGATTCACAGGCGTAGAGAAGTATGAAGATAACCAGTGAGTGCATCAGTCTGACCTTTGAACTGAGTGCGATGTTCTTGTTGTTCCAGATGGGCTTCAGTTTTGTCAGTGCTGCTGTTGTCTGTGCAATCCTGGAGAGTACTTCAGGCTTTGATCCTTCATCTGTTACAATTCCCCCCAAATACTTGAAGCTGTGGACTGTTTCTAGCTTCGTACCTTGGACCCTGATGTCAGTACTGATGCCCTTGGTGTTGTTGGTCATCAGTTTGGTCTTCTCTGCACTGATTTCCATGCCATAGGCTGCGGAGGTTTTGTCGAGGCTCTCTACTAAGCTAGCTATTTCTTGTTGATTTCCTGCTAGTCCATCAATGTCGTCGGCAAAACGTAATTTGGTGACTGTTCTGCCTCCGATGCTGACTGTCCCTTCATGCTTTTCAAGTGCTTCAGCCATGATTCTCTCCAGAAAGATGTTGAATAGTGTGGGAGAGAGGAGACAGCCTTGTCTGACTCCGACTGTCATTCTGAACCAGTCCCCTATGCTGCCATTGAAGTATACTGCACTGGTGGCCTTGTCATACAGGTGCTCTATTACTGTGATGAGGTTGGCATTGATGTTGTACAGTCTCATGGTCGCCCACAAGGCTGCATGCCATACCCAGTCAAATGCCTTTTTGAAATCCATGAAGACGTGGTACAGATCTTGCTGGTGTTGGAGGTACTTCTCACACAATATCCTGAGGTTGAAGATCTGCTCTGTTGTGCTGCGCCCTGCTCTGAAACCTGCCTATTCCTGGGCAATGATCTTTTCAGCCTGTGGCTTTAGTATGTTTAGCAGTATTCTCAACATGACTTTGCTTGGATGGCTTATAAGACTGATTGTACGGTGGTTTTGACACTGTTGTAAATTGCCTTTCTTGGGGAGGGTGATGATCAGTGATTGTGTCCACGGCGATGGCCATTCTCCTGTTAGCCAGATCTTGTTGCATATGTTTGTGAGGGCGCTAATCATTGCTTCTCCCCCTGTTTGGACCAGTTCTGCTGGGATGTTGTCCACTCCTGCTGACTTCCTCTTTTTCAACGATCTCACTGCTGCTTCTACTTCATCCCGTAGGATAGGGTGGTTGTCATTGTTAGTTGCTGGAAGGACGTTCAGTACCTCTGGATCTATTATAGGTTGGTGGTTGTAAAGTTCTGTGCAGTACTCTGTCCATCTTTTCAGAATGTCTTTTTCTTCTGTGAGGCAGTTTCCGGCTTTGTCCTGTAAGGAGGTGACTCGCCGTTGTTTTGTGCTTGTTAGATCTTTGACCAGCTGGTACGTTTTCTTGCTGTTGTTCCTTTTCAAGTTTCCCTCAGTGTCTTTGGACTGTTCTTCTATCCAGTTCTCTTTTACTTTTTTCATGCTTTTCTTGTTTTCCTGGTTGACTGCCTTATACTGCTCTGCCCCTTCTGTATCATTCTTCTTCTTCTTCAGCTCCCTCCTCTTGTCACACAGGTTCAGGACCTCAGCTGTGACCTAGGGCTTCTTGACTGGGCGATGTCTACCAAGGATCTCGCTGGCTGTTTCGGTCATTGCTGTATTAAAGGTGGTGATCAATGTGTCCATGTCTGTATCGTCAGCGTCGAGGATGGTGAGCGGTGCAAATTTCCCACCAGTCTTTGCTTGGAAGGCTTCTGCTACTTCTGGATCCTTCAGTTTCTCGAGATCGAACTTTATTCTTGTTTGGTTATCTTTCTTGACCTTCTTTAGATGTAGCCTGAAGGTCATCATCACCAGATCATGGTCACTTCCAATGTCCGCTCCGGGAAAGCTTCGAGTCTTGGCGATGTTTACACTTGACTGTCTGCGCCTCTTTACCATGATGTAGTCGATCTGACTGTGATGGTCTCCACTTGGATTGTGCCATGTCCATCTTCTGGATACTTTGTGTTGGCCGAATGTGTTTGCCAGCATAAGGTCATTGTAACTAGCGAATTCCAGGAGCCTCAGGCCTCTCTCGTTGGTCTGTGCATTGCGGCAATGCCCACATGTTCCTTTCCAGTTCATTCAAGCGTCCTCGCCTATCTTGGCATTCTAATCACCTTGCACAACCAGAATGTCTTTCTTCAGTGTTTTATCCACAACTTCTTGTAGCTGGTCATAGAAGTCTTTCACATCTGCGTCATCATAGTCTGATGTTGGGGCCTATGCCTGTATGATGGTGATGTTGAATGGAGTTGCCCTGGGGCGGATGGTGATGAGCCGGCTGGAGACTGGCCAACAGCCCATGACAGTACTCACGCTGTCCTTGTGGACAAGGAACCCAACTCCCTGCTCATGTTTGTCCTCTCTACCTCTGAAGTACAGTTTGTGGCCTTCCAAAGTAGTTGTTTCTCCAATATTCTTCCATCTTACCTCACAGAGTCCTATGATGTTCCAGCGGTATCTGTTCATTTCATATGTAAGCTCCTCTAGCTTTCCTGCTGCTCTCAGTGTTCTTACATTCCAGGTGCCAATGGTGATGTTGTTCCTGACACGAATCTTGGTGCTCTGAGCACCAGTCGCATACTTTTCACCTCCGCCCTGGTGCATGATGGAAGGCGCGGCCGTTGTTGACCCGGGTGATGACCGAGCCGGTATGGGATGAGTAGTGATTGTCATTTTTCATGTGGTATGTCTAGGGCAGCTGATGCCTGGCAGGGCCCAACCCTCTCCAGGCCTGATCGCAGCTGATTTCCTCCAACTAGCTGGGTCGCCTTGGTCACGAACATGTAGCCATTGAGCTGTTGGCAGCCCTTCCGCTTGGCCATTGACTTCGTCTTGGAAGTTCTTCCGCCCAGTGATGCCACGTTAACATCACACTATTTATCCATAGCTGGAAGACTCGTGGGGGGTGGGAGTGTCTACCTTCCCGTGCAAGTCTGGAGGACTTGCCCACTGCCCATATTAAATTATAAGTAAATTATAAGTAAATTATAAGTAACCTATAAGTTCAGTATAAGTAAGTGAACTATAAGTCCAGTATAAGTCAAGCATATAACACATACAAGTCCAATTAAAGTTGTATCCATAAGGGTTCATAAAAGCGAAAACCCTTGAAAAAAATAAAAATTTTAAAGTATGATGTGGATTTGAATCAGAATGGCAAGTCTTTTAAGAGGAGCAATAGTGACTTTATGGTTAGCATGCATGACAGGTGACAATTCGATTAGCCTGATATTGGCTTGGATAAGTAACTTTCATGGATATGTGACAGTCAGATTAGCTTGGTGTTGGCCTGGGTCAGTAAATGTCATGGACACATGACAGTTGGATTAGCCTGATATTGGCCTGGGTCAGTAAATGTCATGGACACATGACAGACTAGCTTGGTATTGGCCAGGGTCAGTAAATGTCATGGACACATGACAGTCAGATTAGCCTGATATTGGCCTGGGTCAGTAAATGTCATGGACACATGACAGTTGGATTAGCCTGATATTGGCCTGGGTCAGTAAATGTCATGGACACATGACAGTTGGATTAGCCTGATATTGGCCTGGGTCAGTAAATGTCATGGACACATGACAGTCAGATTAGCCTGATATTGGCCTGGGTCAGTAAATGTCATGGACACATGACAGTTGGATTAGACTGATAATGGCCTGGGTCAGTAAGACAGTAACTATCATGTATCCCTTTGCAAGGCACTTTAACAATGAAAATAAACTGCTCTTCTTTGAAATATACATTGTGATCCTGGCATCATTAAATGTAAGCCTTTATGTCTTAATATGTATTTCCACAAGTACTCCTTGATATTTGCTGTCCTTTTTTTGTCCATTATAAATCTTTGAAGCAAAGCTTTAATGAAGATGTTTTTTAAGTTCAAATTTCAATATAACTATGCTCTATCTCTTGCTTACTGTTTCATTTTCCCCTAAATGATACAATTAAATCCTTTTTTAACTCTGATGCTCATAGACCAAAAGAACTTACGAGATGATCTTTCTTCTGTTGTCCATTTGTAGTCTTTTGTCCATCTGTCATGTTAGCAAAAAAAGCTTTTATCAATACTGTATTGAAACTGCTTGGAGGATGGACATGAAACTTGACACACATTTATTCCAGTGTTTAGTTGGTCCTAAATGACAACGGTGCTGCTTGGATATCCAATATGGCCACCACAGGGGCCATCTTGAAAATATTGGTATCACAGCTCCACCTGAAAGTCATGTTTATGTAGGGTTGTCACTAGAAGACTTCTTATGATGTCCATTTGAACTTAAATGAAAATGGTGGCAATCTGTTTCAATATAGGTGGTACTACGGTTTTGTATTTTGCATTGGGCTGGATTTAAAAAAAAAAGAATTTCCAAGGTTTTCATCATTGTTTATGTTGGCCATTTCAGAATGAACTTGTATATCTTAGATATTGTTAAAGAACTTTTAATTCTCTTATTTTGATTGATGGATACATGTGACAGAACCAAGATTTCAAACCGGTAGATTTACAGATTTTGATAAGTAGACTAGGCTTCTAAACCAGTAGATTTTTTTTTGTATCAGCATCAATTTTATATTCTTCAAGGGGATTGAAAACAAATAAGTGCATTTTTGGACATCATATGTATTTTCTTCATTGTAGAATAAAACAGCAAGTTTTGAACATAAATTGGATTTTCATTCTTATGTTACAATAATTTGTGTCAGTATATTGTAAAGTAATAAGAAATGAAGAGTTATTTATCTTTTAGTTCATTGCCAAGATTTTTAATAGGATCCAATAGCATTTTTTGTTACCTTCACAAGATTAATTTGGTGACCACTGATGACATTCACTGTTTTTATTAAGCTTCAGCCATAACAGGCTCTAATTAGTTCTATGGTCCAGACTTGCAGAGAAGGGATAATGCCCATACTGTATCAGCATTAGAATGTTGGAATGACAGAACAACTCTGCTCAGCCTGCAAAGAAATTCTAATTCCAAATCAAGCAGTAAGAAAGATACTGAAAAATCTCAATTTGAGTAAGAAACTTTGAGATATTTAGTGAAACCAGGTCCATGTTCACAGGAGTTAATTCTACTAACAATTTTCAGCAAATAGCATCAACCCTGATCTGGCTGCACATTAGGAAAGGGCAGAGAGAGTTTCAGCTGTTCACATTCTATTGTTGTTTATAAATTGGTAAACGTGTAGTTTTTTGGTGTTGTAAAACTAATTTTAGTTATAAAATATTTACCAGCAGTTATTGCACTCAAATCTCTTTTCCTGGTGAATGTTCCTAGTCCGCAATGAATATTCCCTCCTCCAATTAGTAACAGGTCTAGACCACAAAAAATCCTCCCCCACCCCACAAAAACATGAAGATCCCAGTCTGATTCCTTAGTTAT